>JNBR01000022.1:0-13362 GCA_002081595.1 Achlya hypogyna
ATCCATGAGGCAGCGTACGTGGTAGCCCTTGAGAGCCCGCTGGAGCTGGAGTTCGTGATCTTGCTGGCAGTGACGCATGGCTGCCTGGAATTCGTTTTCTTCGTGCTCGAGGCGCTGTGCCTTCTGATGCTGGAAGGCAAGAACCACTTCTTCAAGCTGACGCTCGCAACTAGCGCGGACACGGGCTTTTTGCCGTGCCAGAGCCAATTCCTCGCGATCGGTAAAGTCTCGGAGTTGCGCCATGTACTCGGTTCGCAACAGCCGCTTCTTGTGCTCGTAGTTCAATCTTTCAACGGTTGAGAGCGTCTCCATGGCATTCGTGTGAAGTCGTTGAGCTGCAGACCTCAGCGTTGCGTTTTCCACATGAAGACCTTCAAGCTCGAGTGCTAGATCCCGGCAGCGCAAATCAAGCATACTCGCTTTGCGGCGCCATGTATCGAGTTGCGACGTCACCTCCTTGAGATGCGTTTCGAGCTCCGACTGATTCACATGCGCCATTTGAAGCTTGACGCTATGAACATAGTTGTTTGTCTCCGGTGCCACCACAGGTGAGGGAGACGACGACTGAGCCGATGCCAAAAGAAACAGCTCGTCTTTTTCGGCTTGCACAGCTTTCAGACGTGCCTTCAAACCTTCCATTTCCGTTGTGAGCTGCGCCTTCTCTTGGCGTGCTTGCTCCTGTACCGACGCCGACAACACGTCCAATTTCTGCTTTTGGACGCTCACGGCCTCGAGTTCCTTGGCTTTGAGCTGCACCTCCTTCGTTCGCTCATGAAGCTGCTGGCGCATGGTCTCGGCATCTTTTTCTACAGCATTGAGCTTTGCCTGAATGTCCCTTCGGGCCTCGTCAATTTCGCGCTTGTACTCGCGCTGGAGCTGTTCCCTCGTACTTTCGTCGTCCGTAGATCGCCGTTGAAGGGCCTCAGCCGCCTCGAGACGCAGTCCCTTGATTTTAGCTTCTAGCTCGGCAGTCTCTTGCCGCAGCTTGCTATCCACAGCGTCTTTCGCTTGAGTTTGAGCCGCTAGATCCGCCTTTAGCCGGTCAATTTCGGCGTCGCATCGCTTTAATTTGCTTTCGAGAGTCTGCGTTGCATACTGCATCGCACGTTTTGCGTCCTCAAGACTGTCAACCTACTCCGAGATGAGTAGGCGGCACTTCCCAATTGCACCTGAAGCAGTGCTTCACGGTGTTGTCGCTCCAGCGTCTGAATTGTGTCAGTCTGCGACTTGACCTTGGCCTCGATGTCCGCTTTGTCTTGTTGCAAGCGCTTGCAAGCGTCATCGAGTTCTTCTTTTTCCTGCAGCGTGCGACGCAATGTCACTTCGGCTTGCTGATGTGCATTGGACCACTTGTTGCTCTTGTCGAGTGCAGCTTGTTTGTCCGCGGCTAGTGCGGCGTTCGTGCGTTCGAGAGCTTCGATCGACGACTTCATCTTGGTTTCTACCTCTTGTAACTTCTGCGACGTAAAGCGGACCTTATCCGTGACTTGCTGCTTCTCGAGGAGGAGCGTATCCACTTGCTGCTTCCACTGCGCCGACTTGTCACCGCCTGCGGGGGCCTTCTCCGTTGCTGTAGCCGCCCGTGCCCGCAGCCCGTCGACCTCTTGCTGTAGCGCTGTTTTGTCCTGCACCGCCGCAGTGAGTTGGTAGCTCAAGTCGTCAACTTGGAGCTTAAGCGTCCGCGTCGTTAGCTCGAGCGCCTCTGCAGCCTCGCGATGTGTCGTTGCGTCGCGCTCCCACTGACTCACTTCGTTAGTCAGCTTTAGCACTTGGTTCTCCAGCGATTGGACCACCACCTTTAACTTATTGCCAGCAGCCTTAGCCTCAGTGGTCTCAGCGGTTGCCGCGCGCAGCTTGGTCGTCATCGCATCGTTTTCACCCTGTAGCCCCTTGAGCTTCACGAAAGCAGCATCGCGGTCGGCTTCCATTTGTCGCGCCTTCTTGTCGCTCGCGTCTTTTTCAAGCTGCAGCCGGTGGAGAGTGTCGGTAAGGGTGTCAATTTCGTGAACTTGGGCCTCGCAACGCTTCTCCAACTCGTTTTTCTCGGCTTCGAGGCTCTTCGCTAAATTTGTCGACTTGTCGAGCTCCCACGCAGGTACCATCGAGGTTGCAGTGCTTGGTTCGGAGCGCACTTGAATCATGACGGCCGCCAATTCGGCATCCTTCTGCTTGAGCTTGCGCTCGAGTGCGGCTCGTTGGTCGTCAAGCGCGCGCTTCTGCGCTTCGACCTTGTGCACGTCGCCCAAGGCTGCTTGTAGCGCGGCGGCATGTGCGGCCTGTGCATCGATTGCATCACGTTTCAAGGTTGCAATGGTTCCTTCGTAGACACTCGAAGTCTTCTGCAGCTGCTCCAACTGTTCGTCCATCGACGTGTGCAGCGCGGCCTTCTCGTCCAGCGCTTGGCGCAGCTGCTCTTGGAGCGCACCGAGTACGCCCGACGTTGAAGTTTCCTGGCTTTGCAGCGCCGTCCACTGCGATTGCACCTGCGCCAGCTGCGTCTCGAGTTGTTTCTTCTCGTCGAGGAACTTTTCACGCAACGTTGTCGTCTCAGTGCGGGCGCGCGCGAGGTCATCTTCAAGTTGTCCTTTCGCGGCATTTAGACCGTCGATCGTTGTGGCATTCGCCGCTTTGATGTCTGCAACGTCGGACTCGAGGGCCAAGTACTTTTGCCGCCAGCGCTCGACTTCGTCCTGTAGTGAGTCGGCAGATGCCGACACCGATGCTTCATGAGCGGCTTGGAGCTCGCGATGGGCAGCTTGAGCCGATGCAAGGGATTTCTCAAGCTCACGGCAGCTCACAACGAGGGCATCGTGCTCCGTCTGGGATGCAGCCGCAGTAGCTATCATCGCTGCCTTCTCATCGGCCCATGACTTTGAAGCGCTTGCATGCACCGACGACAGCGATTCGAGCTCAGCCTGCAACGCCGTTTTCACCGTTTCCGACTCCGCCCGGAGCGCCTCGCACTTGGCTTCCAACGCAGTGGTTGCACTGGGATTCTCCGCCGGCGGCATGTCCGCTTCTGCGGTAGCCACCTCGAACTTGTTCCGCCAGAGTTCTACGTCGGCTTTGGCTGCTGCGTGTTCAGCTGCCAAAGCATCAAACTGTGCCTGGAGTTCGCGTAGCTCGACCTCGGAGGGGGCTGACACCGGCATCTGAGCCGCCGCTGTGGCTTCTTGCATCTGCTGCTGCAAACGCTGGCACTCTGCCTCCGCAATTGCCGTCGCCGCCTTGGCTGCATCGAGCGCCGCCGTTGCCTCCTGCAGTTCTACTCTTGCTTGGTCCTTGGCCTCGATGGCGGCTTCTTTGGTAGTAGTAGCATCGTCGACCTTGGCTTGCCACGACGCTTCTACCTCATCCATACGAGTCTTCCATTTGGTAGATTCTCGCTCAATCGCATCGTCCACTGCCCCCGACTCGGCAGCCGGCTTGGCACTGAGCTCCTGTTGCAGCGTAGATACTTGCCCATCGAGGTCCCGCACTTTATCCTCGAGAGCTGCCGCCTTTGTGTTGAGAGCTTGTTTCGTCTTCTCGACGTCGGCCGCATCTTCTTCAAGACGCTGGATTGTGGCTTTGGCTTTGACAAGCTCGGCCTTGAGCCCGTCGATCTCATCTTGGAGTCGGTTGGACGCCTCGGCCCGGACCATCTCGCGGTGCTCGCTTTCCATTTCTTGTTTGTGGCGCATCTCTTCAAGAGCGTGTTCGTGTTTAGCTTCGAGCTCCTCAAGGCGCGCACGATGTTTGTCTTCAATTTCCTTGGTCTCTTTTTCATGTCGTTGCCGAAGCTCCCGCTTCGAAGCCACCAATGTCTCTTCGAGCTCGTCCAGGTGCTTTCGATTCTCGGCTTCCATGTCTTTCCGCCGCTTGGACAGTTTCTTCTCAAGCTCTTTCATGCTCGCCACTTCGTCGTTGTGTGCGTCCTGGATCTTTGCCAACTTTTTTTCGTTCGCGGCTTGGGCATCACGAAGCGCCTCTTCTTGCTCCTCAACTTTGGCCCGCAGAGTAGCCACTTTGTCGGCGTGTGCTGCTTCAAGCTCTGCAAGCTCTTTTTCGAGCGACGCAGCTTTCTTGTCCAACTCGTCCTTATTGGATGTCTTGGGCGGCATGCCGAGCAATGGCTTTTTCGTTATCGCCTTGATCTCAACCTTAGCTTCTTCTTCGTCGTCGTCGTCTGCGTCCTTCTCTTCATCGCTGTCGGCGCGCGCTAACGGTTTGGAGCCTGGACGCTATCGTCATGTACCAATGAGGGACGTGACAAATAGCGCAGCTGCTACCCCGAGCCCGCCGACAGGTTTAAGCCCCCCCAGAGGGCCAAGTCCCCCCGACGTTGGTCCAAGCTATTGAGACGATGAGATTCAGGTGTTGTCACCGAGTTCACCTTGCTGGGAAGCGCGCCCAGTGGCTTCTTGTCTAAGGCCGACTTGACAGTGGAAAGCGTCTCGACCTTGGGCGCTGACTTCTTTTTCTTGGGCTTTTTGCCGAGAATTTCATCGACGTCCTCCTTTTCTTTCTTCTTCTTGCTGTCCGAGTCCTGCAATCCCACGATTGCGTCAAGCCGTCGTCCAGGAACGGACGAGCACCTGAAATTTCTTGCCTTGAATCGTCTTCTTTTTGTGATCGTCGTAGAGCTTGCGGTAGTACTAGTACAATGTGTGAGGCGCTCCCTCGGCCGCTGGACACACCTCGTCGCATGGGTGGTCCCACGTGCTTGCGCCGGTCGCAAAGTTGAAATAGTAGATTTCGCCCGTGTCAGTTGTCTTGCACGGCTTCCAATTCTCGGGCAACGGCGCCTATTATCGTGGTCACGACGTTTACCACGGATAGACAACCTTGAGACCTTCGCGGGCGATCCAAAAAAGGTCACGTTCGGCTTCCAGATCCATGCCAAGCCACTTGGCGTACTCGAGAACCTCGTCTTCCGTTGGCTCATAGTTGGGGTCGATCTCCTCTTCGAGCACGATGCTGTCCCCAGCGCCCCCGTCCATCTCGCGACGTTTCAAAACTTCAATATCTCAAGGTGTGGATGTTCCGCACGGTGAGTGAATCTGTGAATTCACAGGAGTGAAATGAAGTTTCTACAATTTACTCACACATGCGTTGGGACAGAAAAGCAACAAAGCGCTGTTTCGCTCCACTTCCTCGATGCAGTGCCAAACGCTCAAGGACGCGCGAGCTCGAACCGTCCTACTCCAACCCCAAACGCTTGAGTCTGTATCTGGCGATGCATCGCGTCCGCCCATTGCGTTGTACGAAAACACCTGCAAAGTTGAGTTTTGAGAGTAATTAGCGCCCTGGTGCAGCCTTCAGGCTTGCTGATTAGTGTAAGTATGACACCCATAGTTCATGCCGATTCAATATTTTCCTTGAACTTTGCTTTCTTCCGCCATGCTCGAGATAACTTTCCAGCGGCGGGCCATATGGTTGTCACCAGATTCAGCCACACCACAACGCTGTCCTGTCATCGGTAGCGGTAGCTACGACAGTAGCAAAGTCGCTTGTTGCAGCCAGCTCCCGCTTGGCATTGATTAGCGTGAGAAATGGGGATACCATTGTTGTTGAGGGCAATACTGAGGACCGGGGCAGAAGTAGCTGTTGTGAACGGCACTCCAATGAGTTGACTTCCGCGACTGGGGCATGAACCAAGCGAACTTGAACTTACCGAAACTGTCGTTGTGCGGGACATAATCGACGGCGCCTCGAACCGAAAGGCAGGCGTTCCGCGCTACTGCTTTCAGTTTGTGATAATGAACGTTTGTAATCTCCGTTTGTCTGGTTTTAGCAGCCGAGCTGAAAAATCTGCGGTGGCGCTCGTTGCGATCGTGCCGAACCAACAGTGCGCCGTCAGAGTTTGTATTGGCTCAATTCCAATTTCATAGTGGACTCAATTCCAACTTGATGCGGTGACGGGCCAAAGACGCGCGGACTTGATACTATCAACCTTGTGGCGGTTATCAACCGCTTGATACATGAGTCGAACCGTGAGCCGTACCGAGCCGAAAACTGTGCCACGTGAAAAGCACCTTACACTCTCGGATTGGTTTTCGTCTTGTCCATTGCTCGAAGCTCTGGTTTGTCCTGTGGCATGTTGTTTTCCAGGAGATGAGATTTTAAATTGTTGCAATCACATGCATGATACCAGTGGCAGCGACTCAATGTGTCGAGTTGCAGTGCAGTACAATGCAGGAGAAATATTAATTACGAGTACAGTACACTGTGTAGAATAATCAAGTGCAATGTATCAAGTATAGTGTACCCGTCCATCGGAACAGACATAGTACCTCACACTCACTTTGCAATTGTCCTCAGCGCCACCGCCATGATGGGATGCAGCGTTGCCATGAGCTACGAAGAGCTCAAGTGCTACCACCTACTCGACACCGTACTCGTCTTTGACGACGGATCTGAGGTCTTCCAGCCCACGCTCAACGAAACCGAGCTCTTTCGCCTCCTCCGCGCCCTCGGCGTCGTGGATACCGACGCTGCGTCGCCCGAGAGCCAGCTCGGCCGCTTTGTCAACGCTTGCCTCAATGGTGCCGTGCAGTGGGCGAAAGATCCTATGGTCGTTAACGGCTTGAATCTCGACCTCTCCAAGTACAACCGTAGTATCGACGTTGTGGCGTGCTACGGTAAGCAAGCGGCGGTCGAGGCGGACCTACGCGCCCAAGGCTGGTGGCCGACAAAGCTTGAGACGTACTTGCATTCGAACCACGAAGGCGTCTACGCCGTTTTGGTTTCCGAGATAAGCGAAATTCCAAAGCTAGTGCTATTCACCTGGCTTTGTGACTCCTCGTTTGAGCCAAAGCTCCTGCGCGAACGTGCGACATACGCACTGCGCTTTCTCACGACGCTAACGCCAACCGTACGATGCTGCCTTGGTGATGAGGACTGGAATGCAATCGAGCGGGCAGCCAGCGAGACGCGCAGCGAGTCGTCGAAGAAGAAGCGCGCTGTTGAGTTTTCCATCACGGAGGCCACAATTCAAGACGAAAACATCTCGTGCGAGGTGGCGTCTACGGCAACGACGAAGCCAGGTGACACACTTGTGGCAGCAGTAGGTGCCGTGGGGGTGACGATGCATCTCTCGCACGACCACGTCATCCGTACGACTTCCAAGTCGATCTCGCTCGCGTCACCTGCCGTGTTTTCAAAGTGGTTCGTCGACGTTGCAGCGACGCATCGTATCCAGATTCAAGTGCAGCTTCCGCGCAAGTGCAAACGCGCGGTGCTCAAAGAATTGGGGTTGTTGCCCATAGAGAAGCTCTCGAGCATTTCGACGGCAAGTCTTGAGGCCGACCTTCGTGCCAAAGCCATAGGCGAGGCAGAGGTGCAGCTCGCGACAAGCGAGGCTATCATCATTGAAGCAGCAGCCAAACTCTTTTACTTGCAAAACAGCATATCGCCCGCGGACGAAGCTGAGGCCGAGAAGACCCTGCAGACACAAAAAAAGGCACTGAAGCTCTCGCTCACTGACACAGTCGAGCTTCCCCCATTCGACCTCATTAT
Source organism: Achlya hypogyna (assembly GCA_002081595.1). Lineage (NCBI taxonomy): Eukaryota > Oomycota > Saprolegniomycetes > Saprolegniales > Achlyaceae > Achlya > Achlya hypogyna. The sequence goes on from JNBR01000022.1 coordinate 7,501, forward strand.
CGCAAATATCATTAACGACGAGTACAACCGCCTCCTCAACGAAGCTCCCGAAGCTCTTGCCACCGCAAAGCGATTGTCGTCATGGCTTCCAGATATGGTGCGCTCGCGACTTCCGACGTTTCTCAGATTTCCGTTCCTCAAAACCCACAAGACCGAGATGGAATTGATTTTACCGTCCGTGCTGAACCTCCTCCGCGAGAGCTACGAGACGTGGTGCAAAGACGTGCGTGCATTCTTTCAGAGCACGATCGTCGTCGAGCACACGACGACTCGATGCTACAACGCGCTGCTAACCAAGTCCAACATGCAGGAAAAACTGAGAGGCGAAAAAGAAGCCATTGTCAACGAAGCGTTCGTTGAAGCGATCGAAGCAGCGAACGCAAAGCACTCGGCTACCCACCTCTGTGTGCGCCTCACCCAAGCCTACAACAACAACGTCAACTATTTGCAAGAATACCACGCCGGTGGTGCGATGATGCTGACGCTGACGCCAGTTGGCAACAAGCCGGTCGGCAACATTAAGCTTCCGAAGGGTGCGGACGTCATCGACGTCAACGCGGTGGTCGATGTGCGCACCGTCGTAGTTGTCGTCTTCACAATGATCGGCAAGACGCACGTGCATGCGTACGAGGCCAATGGTGCCCGGTCAATGACGCAGCTCATCGCCAAGGAATACCCGACGCTTGTCGAGCGCTGCGACTTCGACCCGTCGCATCGCCTCTTGGCCCTCAAGCACTCTGAGAAAAAAGTTGACATCTTCCGCTTCAGTGAGTCGTTCAAGGTCCTTGAGCGGGCACATCAATACAATTTGCACCTTTTGGGCCCAACTGCACCATACAAGGCTTTTTCCTTATTTGGTGGCGATAACCACGGCCTCTTTGTCGTTGGCGACGACGGCAGTGCCCAGTCGTACTTTTTGCGTACGCAACAGCAGTCGCTGCAGGTACGGGCACTTGCGACGCCCGAGACAAAGATTGTCAAGGTCCAAAATGGTGCCTTTATGGTATGCATCGAGCTGCTCGACGCAGATGAAGGTTGTCGCCTGTGCCTTCGAACGCTCGAGAGCCAGAGCCATGAGATGCTACCTTTGGTCGCTGAGGTCACGCTGCCCAGAGCGCTTCACTGGCCGGCGGTGCAAGCCCGCGCCTACGACGACAAGATCGTGCTTCTCGAGTCGAGCTCGGGTGCCGTGGTCGTCCTCAAGATGACGATCGTTACCGGCAAGGTTGCCCTCGAAGTGACTTGTGGCCACCGCGCCGCCCCCATGACAGCTTGTGAAAGCCACGTTCTCGCACCGCTCTTTCACGTCTTTGAGAAGTTTCCCGTCAGCGCGTTCATGACTCAAGACGACAACTCGGACGACTCGGACGAGGAAGCTACGGTGGACGCGGCGGCCATGCGAGGCAACAGCGGTGACCTCTTACCAACGACGCTGAAGCTGCACTTGAAGCTGTCGTCCTCCAAGCAGCGCAAATCAGCCGTTAGTGTCCTCAAGTCAATTATGAACAAACTCAAAAAGCTCAACAAGCGTCTCGCGTCACTCTCGCTGGCCGAAAACGCTGCCATCAACGAAGCAATGGTCTGGCCCACAATGCATTTTGGACGCTGGCTTCTTGAGCTCATTGGCTTCGTACCCGTACCCATTTGTCGCGCGCGCGACAATGAGCTAGAGCTGCTCCGAGATGGCAACGTTGTCACTTTGAGCGATTGTGCCGAGGTCCATCAGATGGTGCCATGGATAAGCTTTGGGCCGACGAGCTACATTCTCAAGGCGTGGCGCGGCCCGATTGTCGCCATCACGTCCATGGGAAAGCAGTCGACGGGCAAGTCGTATTTTCTCAACCACCTCACGGGCAGCTCGTTTGCGATCTCGGGGGCACGCTGCACGGATGGCGTCTGGCTCACGCTTCGTCCGTATGGTGACACGCTCGTGGTCGTTCTCGACTTCGAAGGCCTTGGGTCGTTTGAGCGCAGCATGCAAGAAGACACGCTTCTCTCGGTGCTCAACGCGGCCATTTCGCAGCTCACCATTTTTCGCATCGAGATGCGCTTCGACAAGGACATCGACGCGATGTTTGCCAAATTCCAGCAAGGTGTCACGATGCTCAAGGGCGACGAACGGCTCTTCAGCGGCCGGCTTTACATGAATGCCAAGGACGTCAACCCAAACGACACGGACGCACTCATTGGCGAGTTCGACGCAAAGCTCAAAAGTCTCTTACAGCACGGCACGGCCGAAAATTTTCTCACCGTTATGTAAGGCGGTCGCGTTCTCGTCACAGCCTGTGCGCCACTCAACAACGTTGGCTACTACGACGGTCTAATGCAAGCCGCGACGTGTTTAGCCGAAGCGCGAGACAGAAATACGTTCTCGAGCGGCGCCGACTTCCACGAGTGCCTTGCCTGCGTGCTCGCCAAGATCGCCCGGCGCGATTGGACGTCGATGGACGAAAACATTGCGGCAGGCAAATTGGTGTTGCTGCGCGAGCAGATACGCTATGCGCTGCGCAATGGCGAACTTGACGCGGCCAGTATGACGACGTCGACAGAGCTCTGGCCCGACGATGACGATAGAATGGCGGCGCAGCGCCAAACTATGGGAATATCGGACATGATTATTCCGCTCGATGCAGATATCGACTTCGGTCTTGAGTTGGACGCTCCGATTGAAGCAGCCATCAACCTCTCTGTGGCCAAGAAGACGTTTCTTTACCACATGGAGCGATACCTCCAGCACGTCGCGGCGCTCAGTGAAGACGATCATCACGAAGCCGAGGCACCACGTCTCATCACCGCGCCGCGCCGCGTGGACCACGAAGCGCGCTTCGGCGTGCTTTGGAGCTACATTGTGTGGCGCCGCGAGTATCGCGTCCGTGCATGGTTCGAGTCGCTCGGGGTCGCAAGCCGCCAAGAGCTCCTGGATGAATTCAACTCGTGTGTCCAAATGCTTAAGCAGCTTCTGCGCCGATGCGAGCACAAGTGCAGCAAATGCAAGCTTGGATGCATTGAATCCTTTATGCATGATTGCACGCTGCCGCACGACTGTGGCGGCAGTCACCACTGCGAAGGGCGTTGTGCTCACTGCGAGGACACCGAGCCATGCGGCGCCGCGGCTGGTCATGCCATGCAACTGCGGCACGAAGAGCCACACGTGTTCACATGTGTGTCACCTTTCTCGTGCACGCAACTGCGACGGCAACTGCCACCTCGACGTGGAACACACTGGACCGCACGTCTGCAGCGTAGTTCAGCATTGCTGCCCGGAGAAATGTGCTGCACCAAGCTGCCGAAACGTTTGCAACCACCCATTTGCATTTCCCCACGACACGTACTCGTGCGGCGCGCGTCGGTGCCAGCAGACCTGCAGCTACGAAGGCTGCAGTGGCACGTGCACTACGGACGACCACTTTCACGTTGTTGATGCGCTACATTTTTGCGATAAAAAGCACGCGTGCCAGGCTGACTGCACGGCGCCCGGTATCTGCGACATCAAGGTGAAGCTTGAGGTTACCCCGACAGAGTTCGTCAACGCTGAGGGATCCTTTACGTACATGCACCATGCGATGAATAGTCTTCGAAAGAAGTGCGCCGTCGAGTTTCACGCCGGATGCGTCGATCACAAGGGCATCGAGCATTGCTGCAACGATGTGCACACGTGCGACGCACGCTGCCCGTGCTGCGGTTACTACTGCACGAAGCTGTTCCAACATGCGGGGGTGCACACAACGACGCATGGCAACATGACCGAGACGACCTTCGTTATGGATATCGACGTTCTCCAACTCGAGAAAGATCGCAAGTATGTCGCGGGTGACCACGGCGTCGCCGAGATGTGCCCGTTTTTCCGTACAAAGCTCGGCCGTGGTCACGTGCATTACGTCCCCTGCATGCACGAGTCGGCTGACGCCTGCACTCACGCTGCCAAAGACGGCCGCCGACACAGCAAGATGACACTTGCGACCGACCCAACGCAAGCCATGGACGAAGTGCTCCACGATACGTACTGGAAGATGCACGGGTGGGAAGACCCGGTATCGAGTGCCCTCGAGCGCAAGGAGTTTGCTTTGTGCCCGTACGAGTGCGAGGCGCCCGAGCGCAAAGAAGGCGGTGGCTGCAAGTCGCACTGCATCTTGGGCGCGTGGCACGAGCCCGTGGTCGATGTCGGGACTTTATCATCGACACAAACGCTTGTGCAAGGTCACGTCTTCAATTGCCAGCATTTTGCAGGGAAAGGCCTCCACCACCATGTTTTTGTGCTCGACGCATCGGGCTCTATGAAAGGATTGCGCTGGGCCGCGCTCACGAAGGCCTACCAGGCTTACGTCAATCAGCTTTTTCAGTCGCGAAGCCAAAACTGCGCCGACATTGTCTCGGTTATCACCTTCAGCTGGAGAGGTCGTATCGTCTACGAAGCGCAGCCGCTCGTCAAGATGGTCAACATCTCGCTGCCGCTTGATGGATACACGACCAACTACGACGAAGGGCTGCGCTGTGCCAACGACGTGCTCTCGCGCAACGACCACACGTCGTACACGCCCGTCATGCTCTTCTTCTCGGACGGGATGCCAGACGCAAATGCGACTTGGGTCTCTAAGGCGCAGCACATCGCCAAAACGTACGCCATCTACAACCTGCAGAGCTCGTGCGTAGGGTTTGGCGACAGTAACTTTGCGCATTTGCAAAGCCTCGCAACGTGTCTTGGTGGCACGTTCAAGACGGCCAAGTCGGACTCGGACTTGCTCACGACATTCAAGGACATCTCAATCGCCTCACATGCCAAGGCCGGACTCGTGGCCAACACGCGACCGACCGAGGCGGCATAGACGTCAAGTAGACTGATATACTGTCAATAAAACGTTAAGAGGTTGGCAGCCACGAGAGGTCTCAGTGCGTGGGAAACCTCAAACGGGTACCGCTCATGATCTTAGCAGACCTTTGTCGCCTGATACATGTCCAGGGCGGAAAAAAGCAGCGAACTTATACCTTTACACTGTTCTGGTCAACCTCAGCGTTCGGGTGGCCAGAGCTCCTTTTGAGCATTCATGAGAGCGCTCTTGCTTCGACAATGCCACTGGAATGAAACAACCTTGTGCAGTTCGTCACATCTTTCTCCAACTATTTCGCGAGACCCGCCGACGAGTGTCCGACCCAACTGTCATGTCCATGGCATAGTGTATTAACACTTTGCGTAAGGCCCGAAGAAATAGGAGCTCGTATCTCACGCCATCTGGCCGACGCGTCGTTAGATGCGTTATGTTGGGCAGGATCCCGATAAGACCGGTGGGGCATACTCGGGATCCCTAGAGTCAGTGAATCGAACTCGTCGGGTGCGTTCAACGCATCGGTGTCCATCGACTATTGGGCAGCCCTAGCGTCAGCTTGCCACTCAAGCCTTGAAAGCACGATAGCAGTAACATACCCGAGAAGCTCGTCGGGTTTAGCATCAGCGCCACACAATGTATCCATTGGCAATCGGGTCAAACATTTGCGCATAGATGTCGAGCGTCCGAGCCGACGGCGGAGTCCCGTAGACTGCTGTCTGATTGCAGGGACATCCTGCGTTCCTTCAAGAAATGGATTGCGTAGTCTGGAGTCGTTGACAGAATGATGCCGTTACAAGGGCAACGTCCCGAGAACCATGGTGGCATCCCCAGCCAAAGCGAAGTCCAAGCTCGTCCAGCGACTTCTCAAACAGCCCAAGCCTATACCTGCGTCGGTTGCAGTCACGATCGCAACTTCGTGTACGCCTTTGCACACTGCAGTGCTCCGTAGTGACACCGCTTCGGCGCTTCGGTGTCTCCAATATATTGAGAGCCCAGACAACGTATGCACGCGCCACCGCGGCATGAACAAAGCCATGGC
>JNBR01000022.1:13374-26355 GCA_002081595.1 Achlya hypogyna
GATGGGAACACCCCGCTTCATCACGCCTGCGTCGCTGGACGCACCGCGATGACTACGCTACTCTTGACGCACGGCGCTCGTGTTGATGCTATCAATGCCACGGGGAATACTCCGCTACACAAAGCAGCGCTTGGGGGACACTTGGCATGTGTCGAGCTCCTCCTTGCACATCATGCCAACGTCCTGCGGAGAAACCACGTAAGATCGGATACATTAATTGTACTCAGCGCATGGAAAGAAAGGGCAATGTGCGTCTGACTTAGCCGGCTGGCGCATGCACACAGACGTCACCACTCTACTGCGCGACCATGGTAAGGCGCTTATTTTACCCTCAGGAGCACAAGAGTTGTTAAAGATATGATTGCTATCCTCGCTATCCAGCCAGACGAGGTAACCTCAATTAGCCAGACGACTATGTGCAATCGAATGTATCCTCTAGAACGGAGATACTCGGCTACACTACGCAGCGGCTTCCAACAAGATCGAAGCTCTTATTAAGATGCTACATGGCAAAGATATCGACGTAGACGTTCGCAACAAGGTTTAAGACATGGGTGGTGTGATGTCGAAAAATGTTGCGCAGGACGGTCTTACGGCGTTGCACGTCGCTGCACGAGAAGGACACTACGATGCCGTGCAGTATCTCGTCGACGGTGGCGCTGACGTCTTTGCAGTAACGAGCGTACGGGGCCTACCAACTTCAGTCCTCATCAAGGTAACGCCTTGTAGTCCGGGCTGTCGGCAGTCGATTTGGCTGGGGTACACGTGCGCCTTCGCAACCAGCTCACAAGGATTGGTACCTCCAAGGGTTTCAATGACAATCATCACTGTGTAGAGACTGCTAAGTTGAGTGCATTGGAGAATAATGAGGTCAAAAAGGTAGCGAGAAGACTGTTGGTCTCGCCATATGCACGCGCATTGACAGGCTGCCCAAACCACAGCATTGCACGTCATGGCTAAGCTTGGCCGTGTTAACATCGTCAATCGTCTCTTGAATCGTACGACCTTGCTCCAGCGAGAGGAGGTACCCTGAATTTCTCACACAATATCGGCAATACGCCCTAGGACGGAAACACGCCGCTTCATGTTGCTGCGCTCTACAATCGTCTCGATGTGGTAGAGAAGATGCTGCAAGTAGAAGGCTGCTCCGAGATTCTCATGACACCAAATGTGGTACAGTAAAGTATTCGCACATAAGGTTACTCTAGTCCAGCATGGAAACACGCCCCGTATGCTTGTAAACGCGGAAAAATCGCCTCTTCTAGACGAGATGTTGCGCCGGGCAGGTAGGCCAGTCTGCTCGACAATTACTGTGCGATATGACGCACACATCACAAACGTAGAGCACAACGTTCTCGGGACGTATTGTGTTCAGTTGCTTCTTGAACGCACGTTTGAATTGGTGGATGCAATCGACAAGCGCATACTGGACTTTGTCCAAGCCGTTCGACCCCAATCAACTCTTTTCCAGCCACCTTCAGCGACGACTACGCGGCTTGAGCGCAGCCAAAACTCTTCTGTCTGATATCTAGAAGACAATTTGTATATTCGACAATTATTGGACAGGAATCGACGACGGGTTGCGCTGTTCAGAAATGCGTGCGTGGCCATTGCACGATTTGTGCATGAATAGAGGCCGCATTGCCCACTGCATAATCATCGTAATCGGCATCTCATTTCCCTTTGTCCGGCAGGACTTCACGCGAATCGTGGCATGGTGCACCTCAAGTCCATCTTGTACAAAAACTCTTCCTGTTAGATCGAAGAACCGACTAGATATGTGGGCGATATACATATCCATTCGTGGTGCGTTGGTCTGTACCCGTTGCAGCCTCACCCCGGACGTTCTTGGAGTCCACTGGCTTATGGCCCGTGTAGCCTGGGATGTTGTTGAGGTGGTACAGGCGCAGGTCAGCGCCTTTGGACCGTGGCTGCGGACAATCACCTTGAGCGACTGCAGTTGGGTTGTGAGGTGCTTCGGGCATGAAGCCGCCGTAGCGCGGGATGTGGAAGGTGTTTTTGGTTGTACCGTCCGCAAGGTCGGACGTTGTGGATGCCATGCCTTTCGTACGACCGAGGTACGGCCGTGCGAGGGGGTCGGACCCGTAGGTGCCGTAGTCGATTTGATGGCTGCTGCTCGGCATCGTACCCGGGAGCAATCGCCGCAGGCTCAGATACTCCATCCAGCTTGGCTTTCCGTGCAACTTGGACGTGGCGTTCGAGACAAAAAGCGTGAGACGCTCGAGTGCCTCCTCGAAGACGGGCCACGTAATGTATCCGTCGGCAATAGGGTCAAACATATGCGCATAGATGTCGAGCATCCGAGCCGACGGCGGAGTCCCGTAGACTGCCGTGAGCAGCTCCTTGACCAAGTCCCGCGACAGCCGTGGCTCTTGGCCACCAGCTTCGGCGAGAGCGTCAAACGCTCGCTTGTACTCTTCCCGCGGCATCTCGAGGAGCGCTTTGCCTTGGTTTTGGAAATGCACAAAGTCGGTCTCGTACAAACTCTGGCCGAGGAACTTTTTGCCCGCGACCACGTCGTTGTGCGACTCTTTCGGTCCTCGAGACACGTAGTCGGCTTTGGTGACGAGACCGAAGTCGGCGCGGTAGACGCTCCCAAAGGTCGGGTTTTGCACGCACATGGTGTTCATGATGCTTTGGCCCATGGCGCTGAACTTGGTCGCGCGGGTGTCGTAGCTCTCGCCCGGCTTCAGCGTTGGGCACTCCTGGCCCGCCCACGACTTGAACCCCTTGTAGCCCGAATGCGACCCCATCCGAACTGACCGCCAAGGGCAATTCCCGCGCTATTAATAGCCAACCGATGCAGCATGGCCAGCCCACTTGGTTGATACATTGATACTCTAGCCACGAAGTCGATGGCATCAAGAGTCTAGCTACGACATACGACAAAAGCGTTGAGGTGCATGCGCTGGCGCGTTGGCATCAATGCTTAGGTCCGTGTCATCGTCTGCACAGTGGCAGCCATGTCTACCTCTGTCCTGGCTTCGACCAGAGACCAACAATGGATTCCACCGTGTCTGTGCGCCGCGCGAGTCTAGATGCCTCCTACTGGAGCTGCCACGTCATTTGTGGTTCCCAAAATGATAGCTTAAGATTGCATATTTAGTTGTAGTCGCACGTGTCGGGGAAAGTGCAGCCCGAGCGGCGGATGACCACCTGGGCGGCCCAGTGGCCGGCATCGACGCACTTCTCAAGCGGCTGCTCATGTGCGAGCTGCGAGATGAAGCCGCCAACGAAGGCGTCACCAGCACCGTTGGTGTCGACGATCTCCTTCTGGTCCAGGGTGGGGACCTCGAAGAGACGAAGGGTGCCGTTCTGAACCGTGATCGTGGGCTTGGCGCCCTGGGTGAAAATGACCGTGCGGCAGCGAGCGCCAGAAGCCTTGGGCAGCTGGGACAGGCGCAAGGCGATGACCGCGAGGTCTTCGCCCCAGCCGTGGACCTTGCCGAATTCGAGAGCTTCGTTTTCGTTACCGAACACAAAGTCGGCATGGTGCACGGCCGCCACAAGGGCGTCCTTGAAGAAAGTGGCAAGGAACGGCGCGGCAAGGTTGATCATGAACACCTTGTTGGAGTAGGTGGCATGCTCAGCAAGCTTCATCACGGCCTCAGGGCAAGCCGTCAAGTGGAAACCAGCCGAGTAATAGATCTTGCCGTTTTCAATAATGGTCTTGGACGTCGGGTCATCAAGGTGCTTGACAGCCATCTCGTTAGCAGCGCTAAGGTTGGCAACGAGCGAGCGCTCGCCAGCGTCGTTGAGGCACACGGCGCACGTGCCGGTAGCAACCGATTCGTGTTCCATGTAGTGCGCGTTCACACCGTCCTTGGTCGCGCAGTCCTTGAGGAGCTTCCCAAATTCGTCCTTGCCAACGCAGCCAAAGAACGACGTGGCGTTTTCGCAGTGCTTCTTGAGCATCCACTGGGCGACACGGATCGAGTTCTGGGTCGCACCACCAGCGATGAACTCAGCCTGGAATTCCTTGGTGAGCTCATCGTACATGGGCAGGTGCTTCTCCTCGGCTAAGATCGCATTGTCCACCGAGATGCCGTACTTGGCCAGGAACTCATCGTGAACCTTGGCGGAGATGTCCAGGAGCGGGTTGCCGAGACCGACGATCGCGTGCTGGAGCTTGTTGGCGGAGGCCATGGCAAATGGGTGGCGGCAAAGGGCAAATTGGGAAGTGACAAGATCCTGGAAGCGCCGTGATTTAATACAATGTTTTATTCTCACTTGCCATTTGTACCCATCGCCATGATTTGTATAAAACACGCGTTGATGTGGATCGCCATGGATATTATAGCTTGAAATTGGTATGTAATAAAATGATGACGTAGTAGTGGCCGAGGCACTCAAAGCTTCGATGGACAGCAACCCGTTCAGAGGGCTTCGCCTCCAACGATTGGACGAATATAACCGACAAATAGACCGACTACCGGGTTTTCCTTGCCGACGAGGTGCCATGTCATGGACAGGCTCGAGACTTGCTCGTCGGGGACTTGCAGCCAGCGGCAAACCGTTTGAGACCACCGGAGTGCAATCGATGGGAATTGCACTCGTCGTCGAGAGGGAGCTGCTTGCGAAGGAGCTGGCCCAATCACACGCCGCCACGTCTGGTTTCCTGAAGGACAGACACGTGCTGACCGTGCATCCCGAAGTGTGGCCAGAGAAACAAGGATATGTGATCGAGCTTCGGGTCGTTGCTTTTTGTTCAAAACACTTATTTCTGTTGCACTCCATGATCTCTCCTGTACCGGCAGCAAGCGGTAGCTTCGACGACCTAGCGACAACTGAGTCATGAAAGCACTCGTAATGCGTGGTGTCGCACCTGAAATAGACCGACGCAGTAGTTTTCATACGCGGCTGTATCTTATAACCGACTCAAGATCAAAAATAATGTCTGGATACCCATACATATGCTGCATCCTGGAATTGAAATTTTACACTTTTTCGGAAAGGAAAACTTCAAAACGGTGGGGTCGCTGAATGGTGCTACATCGTATCCGGACGATACGCACCTGAGCCAACGTCACAGACAACAACCATGCAACGCCCGAAGCGCACGACACCAGCCTCTGACGACGAGGCCTCCGAGGTAGCCCCCTTGGCGCCCGAGGTCACGCCCCTCGCAGTTGAAAAGGACTCGTCCTCCGCGCTGCGCGAAGGCTCTGCTACAAGCAGCGTTTTCACCAAGCTCATTTGCGTCATCTTCTTCGTCGCTGCCTGCTTTGGCCTCGATGAAGTCCGCTTCCTCCATGTTCTGTTGTACGCGTCGCATGCGAACCGGCCCATGGTCAACCTCGGTATTTTCTTCTGCACAGTTGTTGTGCTTCTTGGCTCCTACATGGAGTACTACCGAGCAAGTTACCTTGGCGAGAAGCTAAACTACGAATCTGCCAAAACGACGACGCAAGCCATGCTTGCCTCCATGATCCTTGCCGGTGTCAGGTACGCGAAAGCATTCGCAGTCTATGATGCACTCACGTCCTGGTAGCTTCTCCTTTGGCCTGTGGCCTGTGTGGGGCTGGCTTACTTGGCCCATCTTATTCATGTGGCTTTGGGGCTTCATCGTGCCCCTCGTCGTCGTGCTGCCAAACCTCCTCCAGCGCATTGTCTTTGGTGGCATGTATCTCTATTTCATGCACGCATACCTCTCGACCTTCATGCTCTGAGCTAACAACGAACCATGTTGCCGTTCGTCTTCGCTCAGGAATTAGGCTGTGGCCTTCAACTAACTTCTCATGAATCGCAAGCAGCCTCGCTACATTTCTCCATTTTGCTTTGTGCCTCCTAACAGCACTGACTTGGCAGCATCATGCCTTTGTGGTTCCGGTACACCACGGCAGCGCCCAGCCATGCCTTGAGGATTCCGGACAGCTCAATCAAAGGTACGCGAACAACGGGCTTACTGACGTCCCTCCATCGCAGCAGGATCGCTGAAGGCAAGAAGCTCATCGACGCCATGGAGGGAGTGCATCGGTGCCAGAATGCATTTTGGATCGTCGTACAGGTTTCGTACGTATTGCTGTACGTACGCAACGTAACTTGCAGGGTCGTACATCTTTCGCATCGGGCTGAACGGACATGATGGAGGATGAGGCGCGCTTCGTGCGCTGGCTCGCAGAGAACGGAGCCTGCGTGGACGCGCTAGCCATTACCCACAATCTTGCGGGTGGCCGTGGCGTCGTCGCAACGCGGGACTTGGCGCCGGATGAAGAGGCTTTGGCGATCCCCGAGAAGCTCATGATCTCGGAGGCGTCCGTGAAGCTCGACAAAGATCTCGGGCCGATCTTTGCCCAGCACCGTGACCTCTTCAGCCGCGACGATCCTCTCCTCGCGACCTTCCTAACTTACCACATACACCTGCAGTCCGACTCGTTCTACTTCCCATACCTTTCCACCCTCCCAACACCCGAGACCATCCAAAATTGGTCTCTCGACGAGCTCGCATGCTTGCAAGATCCGTAAGCTGCACCTTTCTTCCCTTCTCGCATCTCAGGAACTCATGCGAGCTGCATTAGACAGCTCACCCAAGTTGCCGAGCAGCGCAACCTCGAGATTGCGCACTGGTACGAACGGATCACCAGCCGCCTCTTCCGACTACATCCGGTGACCCACGATGCCATTGTTTGAACCATCTCATATTTGATGCACAGGAACTCTTTGACGAAGAGTCTTTTCCACAGACAAGCTTCTGCTTTGCGTGGCAGACTGTCCAAGCGCGGACCTTCGGTACGGCTACCTACCGAGGCGGCTCTCACTGTACTCCAGGGCGGCGTCTGCCTTGGACGGCCTTGGTTCCGTTCGCCGACATGCTCAACCATGCCAACTACGCCACAGTCTACACCTTCGACGACCACAAATTTCGGTGGCACTCGAGCGTCGGCTACAAGGCCGGCGACCAGGTCTTCAACAGCTACGGTCGACGGCCCAACCGTGCGTTTCCAAAAGTTCCCGCGCTCACTCTGCCCTGGTAGACCAACTGCTCCTCGACTACGGCTTCGCTTTGCCCGACAACGCCTGGGACTACTTGGACTTGGACCTCAGCCTCGACTCTAAGTACGCGAGCATCTTGTCCAAGTTCCAACGGCGCGCCGTCATGATCAAGGCGCGTCTCATGCCGTTCAAGACGCGGTTTCGACTTGGACCCGACAGCACCGTCGACGCGCTCATCCCGTACTTTCGCTGCCACTTTCTAAAAGAGGCCCACGACGACGTCGACGTGACCACGCCAGTCGCCGACGTCGGCGTCGAACGTCAGGCGTGGGCGGCGCTCCTTGAGTTCCTTCAAGAGCGCGCGGCGGCCTTCCCCACGACCCTCGCCGACGACGTCGCGTTGCTCTCGCAGTCGACGGCGCCCGCTCGGCTCCTCATAGCGCTGACGTTTCGCATCGGGCGCAAACGCCTCCTCGCCCGAGCCCAGGCTGCCACCCAAGCCGCCCTCGATGCTCTTACTGCGCCAATTGAGACCACGTAACCTCCGTTGTTTCATCATAGCGCGCTACCCGTGGGCCTTGATTGTGCCGATGAGCTCATCTCGCTGTTCCATGCTATTGAAGCCAAAGAAGCGTTTGTCTACTCATCGCATAGTCATAGCCGTCACAGGACGACAGCACGTACCTTGGTATGCCTCGCCCGTGTCCCCGAGCACGTAAAAGATGTGCCGTGGGTCGTCTGCCTTGCGCGCCATGAGGTCTGGAATCTCCTTGATGTCTTCGAGGCGGTCCACCTGCCTGGGTAAGATCCTTCGTCCAAAGGCCGCAACGTACGATGAGCTGGCCGAACGGTGGATGGCCCATCTCGGCCTCTTCAGCCGACTTCCAAAAGACAAAGCGGTGGTAGCGGTACACGACGCAGATGGTCTAGGGCAACGCGATGAGTCCCCACCGCGAATGCTCCACGAAACCTTCCAAACGCGGTCTTGTTCACCTTTGGTCAAGATCGACCCCATCCACAGTGCGTGATGCTTAAGTCGCCTGGTGACTTCAAGCTGCACGGCCTCGTCGTTGGCACGCTTCGTGGCGTAGATGGTGCGTTCAGCCGAGTAGGCCTACTCCCAGATGCATTACGTTCGCCCAAGGTAGCCACCGCCCACCTGCATCAGGTCGCTGTCTGTGGGCATCGACGAGATGAAGTTCCAGAGAATGTTGCGCACGGTGTTACTTGGCGGCCGATCCTTGCGCAAGCCCGCAGCAAACTAAGCACCATGATATGGTGTGCAAAGAGCGCGGCGATCGGGTACCTCAAGAAGACCACTGATCAGAATGAGGTACCGTGCGGGCACAATGGAGAAGAGCACGGCGCCGGCAGTGCACACGAGAAAGACCGCGGCTGTCTTCCATGGGTGCGTCCAGTTGAAGAGATTCTGGGTGCAGACGACCGTCGCACAGAGCCGCCCGATCGCGTTTTGCACAGTCTTGGTCGTGTCCTTGGCCTTGTAAAATGCACCAAAGAGAGCTGATCCCAGTGACGACGACGCCTTATCTTTTTCGTGAAGCGCATCCAAAACGAACTGCGACATCTTGCGTTCGCCCGGCGTGCCAACGATGCTGCTCCGGGGGCAGTCGGTCGGAGTAGTTGCCGGCAGCCGCAACTGCAACCGCACCTACCGCGCCATGACCCCCGGCCCTTTAAATGGGCTTACCGTCAGCGAGCACTCTTCCAGCGGCTCGTCCGTAGGCGTTCGCATCGGCAGCGTCACGGTAGTTTCATCCACAGCCGTAAGGCTCGCAATCGGTACGATCACGCAGCCAACAAACGTCTCAATCTGCGGCTGATCCTCCGAGTAGTTGTAGACCTCCAAGACGACAGTCCCGGGGAAGGCTGACCACGGCACGAGCAGCTGGCGGCCGTTGTCAAACGTTTTTGCAGCCTGCAGCAGCGGGTACACGAGCGTGTGGTGGTCGACGCCACCTTTGGATCCTGAGGCGCACGGCTGGCAACTGCACGTTGCCACCCGATGAGGCCAAGATGCGTGCACGTTGCGAAATACGTGTTCCTTCTTGAAGAGCGCCTTTTGGTTTGTCGGCGTCGTCGACGAGATGTGCGACACAATGCTGGCCACGCTGCGCCAAATCGGCCGCGCGCAGGTGCGCACAATGTGCGTGCGGCCCACAAAGCAAGCCGTGGTTCCAGAGGCCACGAGCCCCGTCGTGTCTTCCTGGTCGGCGTCATTGGGCCGGTAGACGACCTTGACATACGTGTACATGTTTTCCTTTCGCGCCTTCTCGGCCAGGAACACGGGTCCAAACGCAGCTTCGACGACGGCTACGCACAGCGTTGCGATCGGCCGATAGAGTCGCGAGCGCTCGACGACGTCTGGGTCGTCGTGGGCGACCCACGACTGAACGTATTGACCGCTGAGTCGGCCCACTAGCGTGTGCAGCATGTAGCCTTGGAGGAGAAAAAAGAAGACGGCGGGGAAGTACTCGGCATCGAGTCGGAGGCACGCGGCGCAGAAAAAGAGGAGCACGACGCCCGACGTAAGTGGCTCGTTCCAGCCGATGAGCGCCAAGTACTCTTGTTCAAGCCACTGAATGGACTGAACGACATGGTTGAGGCGGTCGATATTGAGTTTCAGCGTCTCGAGCGCGAATTCCTTCTCCTCGCGACCCTGCAAAAGTACCTTTTGTTTGGGAACGTATAGCAGCAGCTTGGCTTTCTCTTCAACGTATCGCAGCCGCATGTGAACGTGGCCAACGGAGCGCTCTCTCTCCTTGGCGCCGTGGTGCAGCGCGTACGTTTCGGCTGCTAGCGCGGCTTTACGAGACGCGTACAAAGCGACGTGGGGATCTGGCGGGCGCATCGACGTCGCAAGCCGCTTCACAGGCTCGAGCCACGGCGTGGCGTCGATGACGCGATCGGCGTCGGCTTGCAGCAGTTCGAAGAGGAGGATACGCATCTCGCCGATGACGGCGTTCGTGTTGAGGTCGATGGTTTCGAGACGGAAGGACGCATCTCTGTTTGTGACGAGGAAGCAGATCTTATCGTCAAACACGGGGTCAGCTGTCTTGTACACCTCTTTTGTTTCGTGCATGAGTCCGTCGAAGCTCATGCGACAGTAGGTATCGCCTTCAAACACATTGACAGCATGGTCATCGCCCACGCAGTCTTTCGAGCACAAATGAATGCCCTTCAAGTGCACGAAAAGATGGCCAAACGTCGGGGCCGTTGTCGTCTCGGGGGGCTGTAGCATCAAGTACCCGCCTTGCGTCTTTGCCGCGGGCTTGCGAAACGACGGCGGCGACAGGAAAGGGCCGCCCCTACAGCCGCATGCGTAATAAGAACGAATGTTGCGGTGACAAATGCTACGTCGGGGACGAGGCCATTGTGGGCACCTTGTCGCCGGAAGCGCCCGCGCCAGCGCATGGAAACGTCGTGTTGGCAACCATCATGCATGCTTTGTGCACATCAACATGGCACTCCTCGCAGCGATAGCCGCTGGCAGCTTTGACCGTGCTCATGATCACGCGCTCGCAAACGACGCACGTGAGGATGCGGACGCCCACCGTCTTGATGGTGTGCACCCGGAACTTGTGGTCTTGCTTCGAAGGTATCAAGGACATGGCGCGGTGGAGGCCAGGACCTTTGGACTGCGGCTCGAACACCATTCCGAAGGACAGCCGGGCCTTGGCGAGTGGCGCGCCAGTGGTCGACGGAGGCGGAGTGGTCGTGGACGACACAGTGAACCAGCGCGTGAACTCGACGTTCGGGTGCTGGAGAAGTGGGAGCGTCGAGAGCAGGCAGCTCGCGATGAGGTCGTCGCCGAGGTAGCTCTCGCTCCAGAGCTGCACCTCGAGAGTTGGCACTGGGTTGTTGGTGCTCGTGCAGCGGTGTTGCAGGCGCATTTCATTTGCGTGCTCGTCACGCCACGTGGGATTTTTCCCCCCGCTCACGGCAGCCTTGGTTTGCACGGGCTCGTTCCAGCTACACCAACATGAGCACTGCTCAGACAAGTCGACGTACGGCAGTAATGCAAGACGCACATACGGGTCCTGGCGCCCCAGCCAACGCACGCTTGGGAGGTCAACGGCCTTTTGCGCGGTGATGCGGAAGACGCCACTGCGATTTAGCTCAAGGTCGCCGCGGTACTTGAGGTAGTCGGATCGCGTCAGGATCTCGGGGTGCTCGGACACAAAGCGCACGGCAAAGACCATACACGATTGGTCGCATACGATACCACTCGGCTCGAAACGGAACAGCGACGACGAACTCTCGTCTACAAGGGCTTGAGATTGATGGGAGGATAAAGGAGCAACCTGTCCAGAGGCCGTTGCACATATCGCAACGCTCGTTGCTCGTCACGAGTAGTGGGGTGATCTCATTGCGCTCGAACATTTCAGCGACCTCGGCGTGTTGGGACTGCAGCTGCTCGGCGTCGTGCGGTAGTGTGATTCCCTCGGAGCTCGACCGGCTCCGGCTCTCCCGGCGACGACGCGGACTCGCTTCCAATCCTGCGCGTGGCCACCTTGTCATGATCTCCTTATCGTAACGATCATACCCGCGACGTCCACGTGCGCGGACGTCATCCGACGCCGAATTTCCATCCTTGCTCCAACCCAAGATCCGAAATGAAGAAAACGCTGTGGTCAACGTATTTGATTCGCATTTTAACCACTGTGACACAATTTAACCTTGCAAAATGTATTGCGTGGCGTATTTTCTGTCGACGTCAGCCTCTTTCACTGGCAAAAATATTGCGTAATCATGAAAACAAAAAAACAATTCGTGATAAAACTTCGTCCACGCGATGCCGTTTTCGTGTTTTCATTGCAGTCCGTGGGCATCGATTACAAACCTTCGCAAGATCGATAGGTCCCTAGCGGCATGAAAACCATTTATTTAGGGGTTAGTTCTGAAGTCCGATGAATGCCCAGGATTTACGGCATTTCTAGTTCTATTTGAATTGGGAAATAGTCATGACGCGTACCGATGTCAAAGGGGTTAAAATAAAGAGGTATTACATCCTCCTCAAAAGTGCGAACTTGCCTTTGTATGCGCACACTATGAGAATGCTCGAATGAGCAGTACGTCAGACATCATACCACCGATCGACATTATCACTGAACAAGTATATTTGAAGGGTCCCGGACTGATCTCTATCAAGTTATCTACAAGATTTTAATATTGGATGCAGCTAACAACCTCGAGAGCATCCGTCGACAGTTTAGTGTGACACTGTGCACCGTACGATCGTAGGGTTTCCTTGAGTGGGGTCGAAGCCAGCCTTTATAAATGCGCACTCAAACTAAGCTATTCTATTCTGTGTAATGCTAGTACTACGTAGTAGTATACAATGTGGTATGCTTGTGGTAGTCACAAGGACGATGTTAAGCTTTCGGTTTCTAGATGCGCCAAATTTCTTTCATGCAGCGCACGGTGTGCAACCAGCAATATTTCGCCGACAATAAAGTATATATGTATTTTTCAAGATTAAAGGATCACGACAGAACCGCAGAGCACTTGACAGGTTGCGCCTCGACCGACGGAGCATGGATAGAGGCCCATATTTTGTCGACGTTTCCGTTTGATGACACGAAGAGTCGACGTCCATCGCAACCGTTGCGCACAATGACATCACCACTACCTGTCGTGTTCAAAACGACAAGCGCTGGTAAAAATCGGATGCTGAAGAGGTCGCGCAAATGTGTTTGACGGGCGCGATCACACCACGGGAGGGCAGGAAAGGGCATATCTTCATGGTATGTCTCGAAGTCTGTTTGATTCCGATCACTCGACACGAACACAACGTCGAACTCTGAATGCTCATCCAGCACGTCTTCGTAGAGCGTGCATAGAGTCGGAGTGAACTCACGGCAAGGACCACACCAGTGGGCGCTAAAGTAGAGTCCCACGACGGCTTTGGAGGCCAAGTACTCGGACGTCGGGACCACCTTGCCTCCTGGTGTGCGCAAGGTTGCGCCCAAGAGATCTTCCCACGCGCTCATGACAAGTAGCGTGATG
>JNBR01000403.1:0-86149 GCA_002081595.1 Achlya hypogyna
GCAGTCGTCGGCCCCTGGTTCGGATAGCGACGAAGGCATTATCGTCTCCAAAATGGTTTATACAGAAGATGCGACGCTCGAAAAAGTTGTCACTGTGACGAATGAGCTGATGAAGAAAGGCGACACGTTGACGGAAGTTACAACTGTCGACGAGGAAGATTCGTTGAAAGATGTCAAGACTTTGACCTTGAGCACGCCAAACAAGTCTGGATCAAAAAGCCACGTGAATGGGGACAGTGACTCGTCGGACAATAACACGGAGACCCAAGGGACTAGCGAGGCGACGTCGCCTGAGGACCTTGAGACGACAAACGAAACAGCAGGTAGTTTGAAGGTGGTTGGTGTCAGTGGTTCGAGCGACTCCAATGTCCAAGATGCCCTTCTCGCGGACGACCAGGCTGACGGAGGCATCCGCATGTAGATTTTATGGCGTTTGCTTCAATGCAGTTTCTATTAATACGTTGTGTTCAACTTGATCGCATCACATTCGTAGCTGCCGTGTAACAAATGCGATCATTTCTCTTGGAAATGCTAGCCACACTTCATTACTATACCTTAGCTTCAGAAAGGAGGTGGTGATCGCCTCGAGCAGATCAGTGCCTGAGCGGCAAGTTAACATTCGGATTGTCGAGCCAATTTCACAAATATGCTTAAGGATATGACACTAACGCAAATCTAATTTACCTGAAATCTCAGGAGCTTCACCTTAGCGTTGATACAGTTGGCGCAATCTCGACAGCACAGCAGCTCGCTCAGCATGGCGCGTGCGCCAAAAACGTGGTAAAGGATTTGATTACTTTGACTCTCGCGTACGTTTGCACAAGCTCAAGGGCACGATTAAAATGCATTGAGGTCAACTAAATTTGTATCGGAGGGCAGTGGAGTCCATGTGCAAATATCTAAAAATATCCAATCATCCATAATGTAGTACCCACGCCATTGTCATTGCAGCTTAGCACGTCGGCAGCATGCGTCTCCCCCTAGTCCTTGTCACCGTTTGCGTCGTCATGCAATCAGCACTGTTTGTGCTGTCTGACAACCGTAAGGTTGAACAAGCTGAAGGCGCTAACAATATTTCTGTCAGGCATCGGCCAGGAGCTTGAGATGCCGCACGGAGATGGAAGACATCTGCGTAGTGCAGGCGCCAACTCAGTTTCTTTGTCTTCCTCGGGCAGTGAAGGCGGCAACTCCGACGCCGCGATATCCTCGCTAAATGCTTCGGGCAGTGGGTCTTTGATTCTGATCCTCGTCGAATCCGAAGCTGGCTCCACCAGCGGCAGTGGGGACACCACCGACGACCAAGTCCCCTTCGTGATTATAGAAGCCATTTCAGAAGCTGGATCCGCTAGCTCGGACTCAGCGAGTGCAGAGCCTGATAGTGGCAGCTCAAGCTCAATCGGTGTTGAACCGACGGAAGAAGGCAACGAAGGTCACTCCACGATCAGCAGCTCCTCCGCCAGCTTCATCGGGCTTGACTGCGAAAACGATTAATTTGGCGCTGTAATTGAATTCCTGATAGTGTTTTAGCCCATGCTATCGACGGTAGCTCCTTAGAATTGTCTAAATCCCTGCTAAGCGTACATTCCTAGCGTGCGCGATAACGCTGGCTGATACTAAAATCGAGGATCGTGGAGAACTGCATCACGTCCACTTTGAGTTGGCCATTCGCCTGATATCTCCAAGTGTCCATTTGTTCACCGTCGACTGCACTTTTACAGGTGATGACATCTACAGGCAGCAAATCGTTTTCCTATTCGCTACATTTTACACTTCAATAGCCAATCCGATGCTTGTAATTTTGCATTCTCGCATGTTATTGGTCTTTGCTTCATTCATTTCAACGAATCCCGTGCAAACCTTCGAAATCCGATACGCCTTTTCGAATGATTCCTCATCCTAAGAACTCCTGTCGTACGTTCCACAGCCACCCCATTCATTTCTAGTGTATGGTGTTGCCTGTTGCTCTGCGGCGCAGGCCTCGTTGTTGCCGCCGATATCGCTATGCACTGTGGCTCCTGGGTAGAATCGAAGGTCAACTCCAAACTTCGAAGCTAGTACAAACGATAAAATGTATGTGATATAATCGAACTTTGGTCTATAAAGTCTCGCCGACTTTGCTCAAAAATAGTGGTGGAGACAAACCGCAAAAGTCGACCATGCTCCGCCGTGTCGTTGCCGCTTCTGCCCGCCGCTTCGGGTCGCATGCACCCAAGTCCGTGCCCGAGCAGTTTGTGCGCGACCACCTCGTCTCCGTGACCTTGCTGGACTGGGAAGGCAGCCGCCACCTGGTCCAGGGCCGCGTGGGTCAGACCCTGTTCGAGGCGTGCCAGCTCGCTGGTCTCGACCTTGTCAAGGACGATTCGCTTGGTGGCGGCGGTGCCATGTACAGCGCTGTGCGCTCGCCTGAGTTTACGGAAAACCTCTTCGGTGAGGGCCCGAGCTCGCCTTTGTCGCACGTTGTCATCTCGAACGAGTGGGTGCACAAGCTTCCGCTGCCGTCGGAGCGTGAAGCGCGTATCCTTGAGGACGTGCCCGAAGAGGACCTCACCAAGAACTCGCGTCTTGGCACGGAAATTATCCTGACCAAGGACCTCGAAGGTCTTGTCGTCGCTGTGCCTGAGGCGCCGCCGATCGAAACCTTCACGTACAAGAACGACTGGGAAGAAGCCGGCCCCGAAGAGTATACCATGTTCCCCAAGTCCATCCGTGGTGACTAAACCGATCCTAATATCTACAGTGTTGGGTCTCTGCCTTACAGTTGACCCATCGACTTGCCACCATGCGGCTGTTACTGTCCAGTTGCCAAACAAAGAAGATGGGGTGCAGACCTCGTGTTCGAGTGCCTCCCAGACCGCTCTCGTCGGAAGCTTCCGCAGCTACAAACCGTGATGTTATAGTCGGGGCGTTGGATAGGGCCACAGCGGCACGTTACTATTGCGCTGCGTGTTGCCGGCCGCTGACGACACCTGATGTGATGCTCTGGGAGGGTTGGCAGCACGTATCGTTCGACGAGACCTTTCGGAACGCGCCTGTTGGGAATTGCTGCCTGTCTGCCGTTTCACTCGAGCCATGGCCCAGCAGTTCTCCCCGTCGCTCGTCGACTACTTCCTCGAGGTGTCGATTGCGGGTAAGCCGCTGCCTCTGGGCATTCTGCATGCACCACTAGACCCCCTTGGGACGCCTGTCCGCGCCATCGTTCACCGGGTGCCTGCATATGACCGCATCGGATTTGGCCTACCTGATGGTGTTCGCTACGTAAGCAAGCCCCACGTCCCTTGTCCGATGTTCCTTGTAGTTTTGCATCCCCGACAAACTGGATCTGCGCTACCGTGCGACGTATGAGCGGCAGCCATCTTTCCATTCATTCACGCTCACGGGGGGCGACGGTTCTCGCGCCTTCGGCTTTGCGCTCAAAACGTACCGCCCCATTGCAGACACATGGGTGCCGCACGTCCTGTGCTTTGTATCGCACTTTCCCCTTGTGGGGCTCTTCAAGGACATTCTCGGGTCCGTGCCTGGCGTTGGCCACCTCTTAACGGTTGTGCCATAGGTGGATTTATCGCATGCAAGAACCGGCGACGGCTTCCGAGTCGGGCCCATCGCTCCTCGAGGACGAGAGCGGTCTCCGCAAGTGGCTGGTGTCGCCCCGTGCACAGCGGCGGTTTAGCAGCAACAACGACGAGCCGACGGTGGTGTGACAAGGAGGGCCGAGCACTGAGTGCTGGATAGACGACAGCGTGGCTCGACGTAGTGACGGACTTGGTGGCCGACGTGCCAGGGCCACAGGCCGGCACTACTGCCGAGTTCCACGTCCACGATGAGCTCTTGTTCGCGCAGACGGTGCACAAGGGCGGCTTGGCATTCGTTGACGACGTATGCTTTCAATTGCTCTTTGAGCACTTGAGCGTCAAGAATATCGTGTACATTCTCAACTGCATGCTTCTGGAACAGCGCATTCTCATTCACTCTTCGGTTCCATGCGATTGCTTGTGGTTGCTGACTGACGGCTAGAACCACGGGCGCCTCACACCGGTGTGCGAAGCGCTTTGCGCATTGCTCTTTCCATTTGTCTGGGAACATGTGTACATCCCACTGTTGCCAATGAAGCTCATTGAATACCTCCAAGTACGTCGCCGCCGCGGCCATCTTTGTTGACGCTCATGCATTGTAGGCACCGGTGCCTTTTTTGATGGGCGTGCACACAAGTTATTTGACGACCAAGTTTGGCGCCGACGTCTTTGCCTCCTGCGTCGTGATCCATCTCGACAAAGACAAAGTTGTGCGCCCTATCCACAGCGGCCTCGGTCACCCCATTGGGGGCCCGGAGCATCGAATCCCCAAGTTTCCTTCAGCACCGGTAGCCGCCCTGCTCACCAAGGTGAAGGCGATCCTCGACAGCCACCAGCCGCTGTCGTCCACCGGTTGTCTCCTCTTCGGCGCTAGCGGCTAACAACACGCTGTAGCCACGTCGCCGTACTCTCGGCTCCCAGGCAACGAACACAGCGAGGTCGAGCTCACCTTTGGTCCGGGCCCCGTATGTGCGCTTGCGTCGTTGTCGACTGAGTAGAGGTCGTAGCTTGGGATCACGTTCGAGTCGACGCATCTCCGCTTGCTCGGAACAGGGCTTGCGGCCGACGGGCCGCACCCATCAGCTGTTATCAAGGCGCTCCCAACCCTTCAGAACGGCCTCCCAGGGCCTGCGGCTCTCTCGGGCTTGCTGCGTCCGGGCAGCTTTCTGCTGAGTGTTAACGGCCGCTCGACGCTGCAGCTGTCCTTCGACGCAACGTGTGAGCTGCTGCGGTCCGAGTCGCGGCCACTGCGCCTGCGGTTCCAGACGGCACCCAAGCCCTTTCCGAACGCGTGCCGTTTTGCCGCCCGCGTTCGGGCCTCGGCGGTGCTCAGCCCGTCGCCACCGCGGGCTGAGGGCACGCCGTCGCCGCTTGTGTGGGTCGACAGCGTTCGAACTGCTTTCGCCGAGTTTTTTCTCGATCTCTTCCGGGGCTACGACCGCTACATTCGCATGGCTGCCGGACCGCCAGTGCACCAGACGCGGCGCCTGAGCGCTCAGCATCGCCCCGCTGTCTCGTTCGACCGCGACGCCTTCCTCAGCAACAAGGCACAGACTGCGTTCTATCGCGTCTTTCTTGACACGCAGGCGTTCGTGGCGTTCACGACTGAAAGCGCGCTCAGTGGGCACGGAGGGTTTAAGGCGCCGCTCGTCGAGCTTTTCAAGGCCGTGAGCACTCTCAACCGCGGCGATGCCTCGCAAGTGCACGCCTGCCTGCAGCGCCACATGGCACCGTTGCGAACGAATGCCTTTCATCTACCTTTCCCGCGCCCCACCCCGCGCGCGGAAGGCCGTCGGCCCATGGCTACTGCGATCCACGTCGACAATGACACTGCAGACGTCGTCGCCGTCGAAACGGTGGCGCTCCTTGTGGAAACACCGGCGAAGCGGGCGTCTGCCACGCGCCAACTCGAAATGATGATCTGCGGCGCCACCCGCGACCCCGAGGCATGCGCCGTGGACGGTGGAGCGGAGTAACAGCCTACGTAGGTAGCAGCTCGAAAAAGCCCTCGCCGCCGGCGCTCGCTGAGTGAAAGCTCCATTGCGGAGCTTGAAGATGAGTTGGGCAACCAAGCTGATGGCGACCGAGGCGACGCCGAGGCAGCTTCCAGGTTGCGCAAGCGAGCACCGCTGTAGGCTGGAAACTGGCGCTGACAACTGATCTCATGCAGGTTCACAAAGTCGCCGTGGGTGCAGTGGAAGCCCAAGATCTTCAAGTAGCACCCTTTGCGATAGAAATGTATATGCAATGCGTGTAATTTAAATCCAACTCCAAGCAATGATGTCGTTTGTTGCGTACATGATGACACGGGCAACTTCGCATCATGGAAGTGTGCAACTCAAAAGACGGACTTCGTTCCTGTTGCTGGTGCCACCAGTACGCAGCAGAGTCCCATAGCGCATCCAAATCGAAACAGTCGCATTCACGTGCCGCTAGATCAGCGTGCATAGATTTGGTAGTACCGAATCGGACTTGGGCCGTCTACATTTGAACCCCAACATTGTTCAAGTTCGCTCATGCGCACCACACAACAAAAAAGTCCCCACCGAGTCCGTTCACACGACAGGCTTCTCGCAGATGCGTGGCCAAGTCAATCCATGTCTTGTACCAGTAGCCCATCACCGCCATCCAGTTGCCAACGATGTTTAGGAGCCAGATTCAATGTGTCCCTTCGATCTGAGATGGATGGAGTTGCTAGTGTTATTAATATTTATAGGCTTCAGTGAGCCCAACGTCGGTTGCAGCGCAAGCTGGATGACCAATGCTGCGCACAAGAGAGCCTGTCAAACGGTCGGCGTAGGCCGCGCTGCGGTTGTTGGCGCCGTCATAAAGTATCTCGGGAAAAAGACAAGACGCGTGTTGCCCTTCAACAAAATCTCCCTCGAGGCAGTAGGTTAAATGATCCACCTGTGCGTTTTTCATTGACCCCTGCAGTCATATCCTGTCACGCCACTTGTCATTGAGGGCGGCGCGGCAGCAAGATTTGCTTCACTCATGCTAGGACAGTTGATTGGTCTTGTGGTGAGAGGCCTCCGTTGTTTGCTCCGTTCACTCACGTTAAGCCTTCACAAGTTTAACCTAATTCAATTTACCCCCTGACGCTAAAGACCCCTGACAATGAGTAAAACCAATCTACGCGAGGACGGTGCGAGTCACCTTCGTCATTGCTTGCTGGTCAGCCACACTGCCTCATGAGCATCGAGGTGGGTCTCTTCAAGCGCGAGTGCATCTTGCGCAAGGCTGTCGGGGTTTGTGCGCTTGTTGCGAGCGCTGCCGCTGTGCCCTTTAAAGACGAGGTTGCTGGCAAAGTAGGAGGCGGCGTCGCTTGCATGGTTCTCTACTTCTCTATTATGGACATATCATACAGCTACAACGTGAAGCGCTTCACGGCCGTCGTGGGTGCTATTGCACTCCTTTGCGCCGCGTTGTGGCTCGCCGCGAGCCCCGTGCTACCCACCTGTTCGTCGGAAACCTGCGCCGCCGCTTACATCTCGGTCGTCTTCCTTTTTGCCACTTGCATGCTCCAAACAGTCGCCCTGCGCTTCGTGAGCCCCGCAATGCCGTCGCCGACCAGTGAAGACGCTTTCGCGCGCATACGTGCTGAGGCGATCCTTCGGTTCCAATTGCGCCTCGACGTGGCCTTCGCCGGCATATTCACGCTCGCCGCCATCGTCATGTCTTCCCTTACTGCCAACGCAACTGCATTCGTCGTCGCAGCCTTCCTGCAGGCGCTGCAAACCGCGGGCACGTACGTCGTGCTGCAGAATGTGCGCCAGAGGTCGTCTCGGATCGAAGCCACATACATCGAATCTACTTGAATAGCGGTCCCATCTTGGCTACGCGAGGCAAGAAAAAGTGGTTCAATTTCGCATGTGCGTCCAAGCTGCCATGACTCGTACACGCTAAGACAGATAGTATCAGAATCCAAGCCATGGCCCAGCAACCGTTGCCCAATGTCGACGCAAAACACGGTGGTGGATGGGGCCCAACTCGGCTCCGATCGAAATTCTACTTTCGAGATGCTTAAGACTTTTTCTTGAAGCTGAACCCGGTTCGGATTTGGTCCATAAGCGACTTGCGGGCGGGTGGAGCGGCCGGTGTCGGAGGCGGCGGCATGGACACGGGCTGTGGGGGAGCTGCCGGGGGTGGGCCTGCGGCCTTACGGGCCTTCTTGGTCGGCGACTCGGGTGCTCGCTGGGTTGCGCCGTGGGTTAAATAGTGGCTCGTCTGGTCCAACACGGCCGGTGCGTGTCCCTCTGCGGCCATGAAGCTCTTGACTTCGGCATGTGACAACCCCAGCTTCAACAGGTTGTTGAACTTGGCGCAAATCTCAAAGTCGATTTCCCCCGAGGGCGGTGGGGGGCTCGCCTTCGCAGCCGAAGGCGGGCTGCCAGCCGGGGGTGGCGGCGGTGCGTCGCCGTCGGTGCTACCGGCGTCCTCGGACTTTGGCTTGCGCTTCTTTTTCTTTTTCTTCTTTTGTTCTTCTTGCTTGGCTTCGTCGAGCGAGGCTGTGAGGCGCGTCTCGATCTTCTGCGCTTTGAGGTGCTCGCGATACTTGGGGAAGTTGCGCGCATCCAGCCGTGTCCGGCGCGGATCTGTGAGGTACGAGATCGGTGGTACGTCTGGCTTCTCGGATGGGACGGTCGGGAGCGCGCGGTGGGCTTTAGCGCGTGCCTCATACTCTTCTTGGCGCTTCTTCTCCTTTTCGAGAGCTCGTGCCGCCTTCCGCTTATGCTTGGCGAGCTTCTGTCCTTCATGGCTCTCGGGCTCGGTCACGGCCGTGATCGACTTGACCCAAAGCGTGCCTTCATTTCGGTTGCGCGCCGAGGCCGACACCGCATTCCCTTTGTACGTCACGATCTTGAACGAGTTTTCGTGGGCTCCAAACATGGTCTCACCGCTCCATTCCTATGCAAAGTCTCAGTCGTTAAGCCAAACGGCCATCTCCATACCTTGACGCCTGCGACGCGCGTTTGTTTCGTCGGCGCTGCACCGGCAGCCGCGCTTGCTTCATCCGTGTAAAGCTTGAGCACCCCCGTGTCGCTGAGCACACAGTAGTACTCTTGGCTACGAAGAACATCGCATTAGGTCAAGCGGCCGAGGCGGAGTCGCAGCGACGTACAAGGAGACGGTGAAGCGCAATGAGAGCACGCCCTGGTAGAGCAGCTCGCCGTCGCCCGGGGCTTCCGCCATTGTTGCACACTGTGTTATAAATCTTGCTCGATTGTGTTATAACTTCCTGCGATGTCCCAAATGGTGTATGCGCACTTAAACCTAAGGATATGAAATAGTGTTAGGACGAAACATATGACAGTGCCGTGCAACGAGGCCGTGCTTCGCCGCCAGCCCCGTGCCAACTCGAGAGTCTCGAGCGGGCACCAAGCAGGACAGCGCGGGTATACCCACACCAGCGTTGGCTTGATCAGCGGCACTGGCGCTGAACGAGAGCTGGAGCCCTCGGGCCGCAGGAGCAGATGTCCACCTTGAGAGTGGCAATTGTTGACCATATCATTTTCGGGCCCTCGAGCGAGAGAACTGAGTTGTCGGGTCTCCGCTGGACTGAGTGGCGCACGGCCGCGTCCAGTGATTCAGGCCCATCGCAATCCATCGGCAGTGTGGATGGTCGCTGCAGGTTGAGGACAACACTATGGTGCATGGGCGGCACCCTGGCGTCGTGCACCAGGGACCCTGACGCATGGGTGGTAACTTCGATCGTTTATATATACTAGAATGGCGGCTAAATGTTGCCGGGCTTTTGCCGAAAGTGGTGCTTCATGCCGAGGGAGAAGCAGCCTCGATCGATCATCTGATGAGGAGGGACAAACTACGCAGGACGTCATGAATATCACGACGTAGGTTAGATTGGGATCGTGTACCTGGCCATCGTCCTTTTCCAAGCTATCGAGACGGTCTAAGTGTCGTCGATACCGGTCGGCGTCGTCATCAACTTCGTCTAGTCGCCGAAGGGGCACGGACGACGACGCTGGTGTTGACGAGGGGTGCAGTGGGATTTGGATTGGGCCAGACGACGGCTGGGCCATGGACATGGCACGCAGGCGGCGCGTTTCCGTCTCTGCTGGGCTTCTTCGTTCGAGTCGCGACGGAATGTCTTCATCTTTGGCGATTTTTAGCCGGCTCAGGTACTTCCTGCGCCACTTCTGTTGCTCGTCGCCAGTGAGGAATGACTTTGTCGGCATTGAGTGGCTCCGCAGAGTGGGTTCACTACACACCCATCCCATGAGACTCCACGCCGTTCAGTGTCATTGTATAGAGTTACCTGCGCGCGAGACTGGCTGGTTCCATTGCCGCCATCTCGTCGTTGTCTGTGGACTCGTCATCGTCCAATTCCATGTTGTGCTTCCTGGCCCGGAGCTTCTGCAGCACGCTCTCGTCCAGGAGATAGTCCATATCAGCGTCCATCTCCTCCATATCCATCGGTTCGTCGCCGAAGAGGATGTCGGACTCGTCCATCTCGAAGTCCGTCATCGTCATGCGTCCTTCCTTGGGCCGCCTGCGGTTCAACTTGTGGTCGAATATCGAAATAAAAAACCCAAGCGATTGGTTTTTCATGTTGAACTTGTGCGTATCGAGTCTCGGAGGTGTACACGTTGAAGGGGAAGGGCCTATACAAACCCCAAGTGTCCTCTTTAACCCAGTTTTAAACGCTAAACTTCGTGACCATTCTTGTGGCTGCTCGGATCTTCCTGCATGCTCCTCGACATGCGTCAACGGATATGCATGCACTCGACCGCCCATCAGCCATGCATGCCCCAACTCGGAC
Source organism: Achlya hypogyna (assembly GCA_002081595.1). Taxonomy (NCBI): domain Eukaryota; phylum Oomycota; class Saprolegniomycetes; order Saprolegniales; family Achlyaceae; genus Achlya; species Achlya hypogyna. The sequence goes on from JNBR01000403.1 coordinate 10,351, forward strand.
TGGTGCCCGTTCGATGACGTGACAGCCGTTCGATTGCGACGAAGACACATGCCCATCATCCTTAAATCCCAAATCACAAGCGAAACGATGGATCGATTGATCATGGTCTAGTTAGTTGTATCGTTGATATGGTTATGTGGTGGCCGAGCGAGCGGGATGTGCTCCTTGCATCAACGGTTCTTGACGCTCGAGTCCTTCATACATGTGTACCTGCCTTGACCACAGCCGCGCCTTTACCAATCTGCCACGCCGAAGGGACGTGATAATCCAAGTGTGGATATGGAAGCGGTGGTGCGCACCCACTCGACCATGGGATGCATCGCGTCGGCTTACGAATCTTTCCGTTTCGCGCATGCTTTAACCGTACGTTAAAGCTTTAACCGCATGCGGTCTGAGAGGTTTCGGACTCAGGTGGCATTTAACCAGCGGGCCGGGGCTCAGCTGCGTGCCCCAGCTGCTGCCAGCGGAATAAAAATTTCGAGGTCCAAAAATACAATTAAATAAAAAGGGCGCGGAATTCTTGTGGAGGCCGCGACCTCCGAGCGGAGCTACCGCGGCTACTGCAAGCGACTCAGATGCAACCGACGGCAACAAGATCTAACTAGCTTTATACACGTTACGCGGTGCGGCGGGGCCACGCGCGCAGTAGTCGCGCGACGGCCGTGGCGAACGCCTGCAGCTGCGTGTGGACGCGGGGGTCTTGGACGCGCCGCGGTGTCCATGGCCGGGTGTCACCAATGGAGACGACACCGATGCAAGTACCATCAGCAATGTGGATGGGACAGCCATGGTAGAACCGGACCTCTGCTGGGAAAGGAGCGGTCGTGCGTGGGTCTAGGAGTGCGTCAGGAATCGCGGCGCCGCTGGCTTCGATTGCCAGGCGCAGAAGCGAGTGCTCGGGGGGTGAGTTGACGGCAGCGACAAGGTGGAGTTTGTTATACGCAATCACGTGAACACTCGCGTGGGTACAGTGCGTGGCTTTAGCGGCGGTGGCTGCTAAGAGCCGGCAGAGGACACCGATCGCCTCGTGGCCCAACAGCTCTTCGGCGGGCCGCGGCGCAGGAGTGCGGACGGGGTGCGCTGGCGTGGACGCGGCGCGCAAGAGTCGCCCGAGAGGCGTCTTGGGCGCGCGTGGTCGACGGTGGTAGATTGGCTTGCGGCGCTTGATAAGCTCGGTGCACGACGAGCACACGCGCGTCGGGAGGTAGCTGGCGGCTACGGGCACGTTCTCGACGGAGGAACAGCCGGCACACACGTCGTGTTCACAAAGGCGGCACGGATAGGCGGGCGTAAGAAGGCTGAAGCCCGAGGCGCAGTGGCGGCAGCCGTCAAGCAGCCCGTCGGCGCCGTCCGCCGCTGCGTGGCAGCGCGGGTTGAAGAGGTAGTCTCGGAGCCTGTCGACTACAATGAGGCGCGGCACGTGCGAGTAGGCCTCTGCGGCGCGTACGAGGAAGCGCTTGGTGACCTCTTGGATGCCGAGCGAGAAGTTGTAGCCGCCGAGGAAACTCAGTCGCGTCCGGTCGCCGACGGCTTCGACGTGGCACGCCCACAGGACGTACTGCAGGCGGCGCGCTGGTGGCATGACAACACAGGCGTCTTCGTCGTCAACCGACTTCACCGTCCACACCACGCTGCCGTCGCCAAAGCGCTCGAGGTGCTCGATGTAGAGTAGCTCCTTGGGCGAGGCTTTCGACGACGAGAATAGCTGGGCCGACAGGTCTTCGTATCGCAGGCGGCAGAGCCCCGAGGCCAGTGTTTGGCTTGCGCCGTCGCCGTCGGTGGCCGACGTGAACGACGCGCCCGACGACGCTGTGGACGACGCCTCGCTGTCCACAGGCTCCAGAAGTGGGATGTGCGACTCTTGGACACACGCCGTCGAAGCTGCGCCCTGCGACCCTAAGAGGTCGCGCTCGCGCTCGCGCTGGTACGCGACGCCATCGGCCCCGTGAAACATAGCTTCCCACAACGCATCGCTCGAGACAAACTGCTGCGCCGGTGGCCACAGGATGCGCAGCACGTCGTCGATCGGCGCCGGTACCACGTTTGCACTGTGGACGAGCTGCACCTGCGCCTTGGCATCGGCAGAGATGCTGATCTTGTCGCGGCTACCATACTGGACCCTCTTAAGCTGCACGGCTTCATTCTCGCGGCGGATTGCGTCTTGCATGAACGCGGCAAGCTTGCGCCCGCGCCGGCAGAGAGTACTGTCGGTGGTTTCGGTCAACGACGTACTAGTGCACAGACCGTAAGGACCTTGCACCGGCTCGGTGCGGGCACTAGCTCGCCCCGCGCGGCCCCAGCCAAAGGACGCCGGTGGAACTTGACTTGGTGACGGAGCCACTACGCTCATGTTCATGGGGAATTGTACAGTGGACAGTTTTGCCGCAACGGCCGGTCCCACGCTGTCGTGCCACGTAGTCGCGGCCACCAGCTGCACCTTAAAAAAAAGGCGCAAGATCCGGAGGCGCAGAAGCGGTACAGAGAACCTCGTGCGCACACGGGCGATATCAGCTGGCGACGCCCAGTGCCGCCAACGAGCTCCAGCTTATATGACTCCAGCCCTGCGACGCCACCATGCGCGTGTACAATGTGGTGGAAGGCGGAGATGCATTGCGCAATCCAGTCCCGGCACCGCCACGCCGACGTCACCTTCTCACACCATGTGTGCAGGTCGGCATCGAGGAGTGGGACAAAGCCCGCTATCGTTGAAGATAACTCGCGGGGCTCTCAGAAAGGACCAGGAAGCGACGTTCGGGGCGCGTCTCCGCGTGCACACTACCCTATTACGCAGCACGACCCCTTGCGCCGCGACTGTCGTTGCGCGCGGTGTGGTCTGGAGGAACGCGCACGTGGGATGCAAATCTGCTTAGAGAACCGAAGCGAGTACAGATGCATGCGACCGTCCCGACTGCGGACCGCCAAGCACGACGCGCACGGTTAGAAGTTGTGTCGGCTGTACATGGTGGAGCCAAGCCCGGTTGCGGCGGCCACGGGCTTGACCACCGGTGGCACAGTTGGATTGTAGCTCGACTGGAACGGTCGCTTCCCCCCTGAGAAGAGTCCATCCATGTTGTTGCCGTCGTTGTTCTCAGCGTTGCCAAGGCCAGGAGCGTATCGCGCCTGACGCGTGTAGCGACTTCCGGGCACGGCTGCGTTGTCCGGGCCTGATGCCAGTGGCATCGGGTCCACGGACGCGCTTCCGAACATTGTGTTTCCCGCAGCGGCCATCGTGTTGCGGGGCGCTACCTTAGCTGACGCCGAATTGACGCTGATGCCATTGCGGTAGTTGGAGTTGGCTGAGTAGTTCTCGGCCGAATTGACCGGGAGGGCAGCTGGCGGGTACGGGCCGTAGGCGGACGGTGTTTTTTGTTGCGCGGGTGTCGAGGACGGAGATGCCTTGTCACCGGGCGTGAGGCTGCCTGCGAGCGACGCGATCGGCGCTGTGGGAGTGGGGAGCGATGGAGGAATATTGGCGTTCACTTGGAAAAACGGGTACTGGAGCGCCTGCGACGATGTTGGTCGCTGGTTCGGGTCGTATTTGAGGAAGTCCGTCATGAGCTGGATGGCCTCGGGACTGGCATGAGGAATGATGGACGCCAGCGACGTTGATACGAATTGTGGGAACCGGTAGTTCATCTGCGCCGCGAGCTTCATTCCCTCGGGCCAGCTTGCGTGCGTGGGGTTCCCCAGCACGGAGCAGATCTTGTAGATCTGGTCGCCCTCGGAACTTCCAGGGAAGAGGGGTCGAAGTGTGAACATTTCGGCCATGATGCAGCCCATGGCCCACGCGTCAATCGGGGAGTTGTATGTTGTCGACCGCAGAAGCACCTCAGGGGCGCGGTACCAGCGTGTCGAGACGTAATCGGTGAAGGGCGGTCGTGATCGGATCTCGCGAGCAAGACCGAAATCCGCAACCTTTACGACGTCGCCCTTGACAAGCATGTTTTCGGGCTTGATGTCACGGTGGAAAAAACTGTGCTTGTGCATGAATGCGAGCCCTTGAAGCATCTGATACCTAACATACTCCTTGAGCATCGTTATGTCCTGATGAAGTCCAGGTACATGAGATTGCGGATCTTGGACTCGGGGAAGTGGCGGTCCCGCTTTTTCATCGCCTCGTACAGATTGTTCTCCATGAACTCGAAGACAAAGAACAACTCGTCGTTCTCACGTATGACCTCTTTGAGCTTGATGATGTTGGGATGGTTGAGCTTCTTGAGCGACTACGGCGCGCGTCAGACGTCGCTTTGCCCCGCATCATGGTTACTTTGACTTCGCGGAGCTGCATGCATTCTTCCCATGTGTAGAACTTTTTCTTCATCTTCTTGACGGCCACCTAAGGTGATGCGCGTGAGGTCGGCGCCCCGCGGGCGCCAGGACGCGTACGACTTCGCCGCTTGTCCTGTTGACGGCCTTGAGCACGGAGCCGTACGTCCCATCGCCCAGCTGCTTGGTGATCTTGTACCGGTTCATCCGTCGCCGCCCTTTTGCCCACTGACGGCGCCGCTTTTTTTAACTCGCCGTTTCGCTCGAAACTCCCCCCCGATATAACTGGCGTTAACTAAGTCTGGTGTTAACTAAGTCGCTCGTATCATGGCTCTTTCCCGCCGAGGCACATCGAAGCACGACGCAGCCCATGGTGGTCCCAATATGAGTTCTCGCGCCAGGACCGTCCACGTGGAATCGCCCAGGGATCCATCGCGCGACCTCAAGTTGCGCATCAGATAGGCCTCATCTCAGTGCACCCAGAAAGCCAGGGCACTCCGGGATGGACGTAGTATGTCGTCTGTGCAGGGATGCACAGCGTTAGCGCTCCATTCCCCCAGCACTGAGTGTGATGTACGCATCGTTGCACCGAGTCTCACGCCACAGCGTTCTTTCCTTCGTAGTCGGCATTGACAACAACCATGTCGCCAAAATGGGCACAAAATGCTGATGGCATATGGCCCACATCCATGATTCAAAGAGGCTTGTGTGGGAGCAATCGTTGGCTTTGAACTCGCATCTCAGAGCGCATGGAGAGTTGCTTGGCGCTCGCCGTGGTAGCGACGTACTCGGTCGGATACGACAGCGTCCCTGCCACCAGCATAGAAAGTTACAACCCGGCGCAGCCCGACGAAAATCAATAAAAATCCGGTTGTTGAATTTTGCAGATTGACGAAAGGCGCAATGTTTGGCGCTTGGATGGCACTTGGCGTCCTGCTGCAGGTGCCCGTTCAAGGCGCCACGTGCCCCAACACGACGACTGCAGCGCCAAGAACGCTCGTTGCCGGTGTGGCGTGCGGAACGGCCAAGCTGTGCTACCTCGACGCCAGCTGCGCCAAAGTCAGCGCCGTGGAGGTCCCAGCAAACTCGAAAATCTACAACGTGCCCCGTGTCGGCGATATCTCCGCCTACGAAGGCTCGCGCCTGTTCGCGATACGTAAGGCATGGACCGCCTGCTTACTGCGCCGTAGATTTATCCACGACAGCCCCGACCTGACCTTCGACAGCACGCTGGCGTTTCCGCCGTACCTCTTTGAGATGTGCGTCCTTCCAAAGCTTGCCGGTCGTGACGAGGTCGACACTAGGGGCATGGAGAACTGCAGCTTGCAGGCCGTACCGCCGATCCCTGACTACTTCAAATTCAGCGAACTGTGCGAATCCTGTTCCAATGCGGCCCTCATCGTGCGCGCAGATACTTTCGTCACAACAAGCTCACATCGATTCCCGAGATCACAACGGCCGCCCGTCTCTCCGAGTTGTACGTCTGCGCGCCTCTCGGGGCGTGTGTCAGCCTAACGTGAGCAGCTGGGCCGACGACAACCTCCTCACTGACGCCTCAAAGGTTCCAATCCCGACCCGCGCCTTGTTTGCCATCCGAATCCGTGCTTCCGCTCATGTCCCCGCTGTAGAGTGCTCGAGAATAACCGCATCTCGCGCCTTTCTGACCTCGTCTACGACACCTCACGCCTGTACGTCGCACGTCCCTCGCCACTTCTCCAGCGACACGTAGGTACTTTGCGGGCAACCCGCTCACAACCATCACCAACGTCAACTTTACGGACCGCGTGACCATTTTGTACGCGTCTTCGCTTCCGGGTCGGCTCAGCACCTGCCATAGCAACTTCTCCGGCTGCCACCTCACGACGTTCACGCTCACCCCGAGCTCCTACGCCGTGCTCAACGCCTTGAGCCCCGCCAAGTTCGCCCTTGGCTCCACGCAGCTCAACGGCACCGCCTGCGCGGGAATGGGCGGCGAGCTGGCGCCGCTGCAAGAGCGCTTCGAGGCCTGCGTGCTCACGGGCCCTACAGTGGCCGCCGTCGCCCAACGCTCAAGCGCCGCCCTGTGGATCATCCTGGCGGTGGTACTGGTCGTTGCGACCGCTGCCGTGGCCGTGTCGCTGGTTCGCCGGTGCCAGACTCCCAAGCCAGCGACCGACGACCGCCGACCGACGCTCACAATCACGTTCCCGACCTTCGACTCGAACCGCACGACAGACATGGAGGCGCACGACGACGTCCTCCGCGACAAGCTCAACGCGCTCGCACTCTTCCGAGTGGAGATCACGGACGTCGTGGCCGGCGCCTTCGTTGCCGAGGGTGGTTACGGCGCCGTGTTTGAAGGCACGTACCAGCACCAGCCCGTTGCGCTAAAGACGCTGTCGCCACTCAAGATGTCGGCGGCCGCCGTCGGCCGCTTTCTCGACGAAATCCTCCTGCTTTCGACGTACCGCCCTCTTTCCCGGCTCGTCCCACCCACTGCGTTAGGCTCGAGTGCGCGCACATCGTGCGTCTCGTTGGCGTCGCATGGACGCGGCCCTCGGACGTGCTGTGCCTTCTCGAGTGGATGGACGGCGGCGACCTGCGCGCGCGGCTGCTGGCGCCGACGCCCTTCCCGTGGCCCGCCAAGCGGTCGTGCGTTGCCAACCTCGCGGACGCACTCGTCTACGTGCACTCGCTCCACGTGCTGCACCGCGATGTCAAGTCGCGCAACTTGCTTGCGGTCACGACCGACGACGGTGCGACGCTCTGGAAACTCGCTGACTTCGGCATCGCCCGTGAGGTGCGCGCTGGCATCGGTCGACCTCACCATTTCTAGGACCTCGACGCCACCATGACCTGCGGCGTCGGCACCAGCCGCTGGACCGCGCCCGAGGTGCTCAAGGGCGAGCACTACGCGTCACCGGCCGACATCTACTCGCTCGGTGCGCACCGCTGCCTTCCCAGCGCTCATGCGATGTAGGCGTCGTCCTCTCGGAGCTCGACACGCACGCGCTGCCGTACGCAGACGCCGTGGGCCCCTCGGGGCAGCCGCTCTCGGACGCCACGCTCGTGCACAAGGTGTGCAGCGGCGAAATCGCGCCATCATTCACGGCCGCGTGCCCGGCGTGGGTGCGGCAGCTGGCCGCCGACTGCTTACAACACGACCCCGAACTGCGCCCGACAGCCATGCAGGTCGCCCACCGCTTGGCCCAGCTCGCCCGGACGCCACTGATAGCCGGCTGAGCAAACCACATGCATTGAAGTTAACGCGCCTAAACAAAGTACATGCGTCGGCGGAGGTCCTGGTGCACTTCGAGGAGGCGGCCGGTCGCTTCGTTGTACGAACTCCCGGCGCTCGAGCCCGTGTCGCTGCCGTCCGTCTGGAAAAAGCGCGCTCGGAACGCTACGAGGTGCGAGTAGTAGGCGGCTGGCACGATCGACACGCTGCGAGTGCAACGCGCAAACGTGAAGCACAGGCGGAAAGTGAGCGTTTGGATCTCGTCGGCCGTGAAGCCGATCTCGTCCAGCAGCACGTGGTAGTGGGCCGGCCGGCTCGTGCCCTGGAGGCCCGCGTGGCTCATGAGGTAGAAGTCGTGTTCGAGCGGGTGGCATACGCCCGTGTCGACCACCGTGCCCGCCTTCACATTGCCGCTGCGGTCGGCGTCGGCAGCGTTCGCCGCGAAGAAGCGCGTGTTGTGACGCTTCTGCACAATCACAAACGTAATCTGCGGGTTGTAGCCCGGCTCGAGATTGTGGCACGCGCGGCGCAGCGCCGTCACCTCGTAGTCCATCACCATTTGGAACTGCCCTTCGCTCACGCCGTCGCGGTAGAAGAGGATGCGCGCTGGCTTGACACGCGTCTCCTGGAAGAAGCTCCGGAGCATGTCGGCAGCGAGCGACTCGAGGTCCTCGATCTGCTCGATGCGGTGGCCCTGATCCTTCATCACCGATGCATACTTGACGGCATGGCGGTCCATCGACGCCACCACGGCCGCGATCGACGGCCGCGTCTTGTCCATGGGCGCTGGGTGCGTCACATCGGCGCCAAAGATGATCGTCGGTGCCTGGGAAAACTTGGGCAACGGGTCGCGGCACACCGTGTTGATGCCACCGAGCTTCACGTTTACCTTGAGCAGCAGGTTGGCAATGTACTGCGGGTTCTTCTTGGCAATGTGCTTCATGAGCATGCACTGCGACGGGATGCCAAACGACACGTCCGAAGCGCGCTTGAGGTCGCCGTAGTTCTGCGCGTCCAGAACGGGGTTGATGCAGAACACAATCTGCGGCGGAGCGCGGAACCTCTTCGTGGCAGCCTGCACAGCGTCGTAAAAGAGGTCCTCCACGGGCTCGTTGCGGCCGCGGCGTATGAGGATCGGCGGCATGCCAGGCGTACCCATGCCGAGGTCCTTGGCCTGGCCCAGCAGCGCCGCAAAGAAGTCGGCAATCTCGCCCTCCGACAGCCGTCGATCGTCGCAAAGGCTGATCACAGCGCACGAAGACAGCGCGTGTGGTGCAAAGTACGCCTTGTTGCGCATGTTCCACGTGCCGCCGCCGGGTCGTTCCGACTGGTTCTTGCCATAGGCCATGTCGGGCTCCGGCAGCTGACGGGCTTCGACCGAGAGCATCTGCGGCGCCACCTCGAGACCGAACGCCGCCAGGTTGTTGTCCGCCTCAAAGTGCGCGGCCCGCACCTGGGCTTCGATGCGCTGGCGGCGCTCCTCCGGTGGCGTGCATGTGAAGCGAATCATGTTGGCCACTTGGTTCTCGTTTACCTTGCGTACGAAGCGCTGGCCCTCCATCGTCATGCACACTTCAAGCGGCAGGTAGATCTTCTTGGATGGGTTGCCCACGTGCAAGCACGGCAGCTTCGGGTACTTGAGGCTGATGTTATACTTGCGCTTGAAGAACGATACGATCGTCTCGTCGCGGTTCAGTTCGTCACTGAAGAACGTCGTCTCAAGCGCCGACTTGGGCGAGAGGCCGAGCACCCGCGCCTTCATCTTGAGCGTGCCCCGGTGCACGATTTGAATCTTCACACCGCGGAACATCTTGGCGACGAGCGAGGCCTGCGGCTTGTTGAGCATGGCGGGAATCTCGCGGAAGTTGCACGTTTCGCACATGAAGTCGATCGCCGGCATCGACGTCACGAACGCTGTGGCTGCCATGTCGATGTTGAGCGTCAGCTGCGATTGAGTCGGGCGGAGCGACTGGTGGTAGCCGTACCACATCTCCGCGCCTTCGCCCAGCGATGGGGCATTGAGCGACGAGTAAAAGTTGCGGCCGACAGCCGTGTACTTAATCGAGGCAGCATACCGCGCGGCAACGTCGAGCGCCTGGAGGGCATCGTACGGCGTGTAGTTGAGACGCCCCGCGAACAGTGCGGCGATCTGCTCCATTCGCACGGCGAGGGGGTCGGCCGCCTTGATGTAAACGTCAAACGGTCGCGGGCGCTCGTCTTCCACGAGCACCACTTGAAGCATCTTCTCGGCGAAAGGGAGTTGTGATGCAGTGTAGAGGTTGCGACGACCATCAGAGACCACGGCGACACCGGGAACTTCTGTCTTGAGAAGAGTCACGAGGGCTTGAAGGACTCGGGCACAGAGATCTTTCGGCGGCAAGTCGGCCGTCGGTATCTTCCCCTCAGGAGCAAAGGTAGCATCGTAGTGGTAAACATCGCCTTGTCCGGGCTTGAGCGTAACACGAAAGTGGTTGGCCCAAATCGCCGTCTTTTTGCCGAGTGTTCCGAAGCCGGGTCGCGGCGGATACAGCATGCCCACTTGAGGACGCAGAAGCACGGACTTCACGGGTGCCGGTGCCGGAGACAAGCTCAGTTGAGACATACTCTGGCTGAGTCCACGACCACCATCGCGGCCACCACCACGGCCACCACCATCGCGTCCCCCGCCACGGCCGCCGCCGCCATCAAAGCGACCGCCACCGCGGCCACCGTCACGGCCACCACCGCGTCCGCCGCCGTCACGTCCGCCGAAACGACCACCGCCGCCGTCGAACCGACCGCCGCCGCGCCCGCCGCCACTATCGAAGCGTCCTCCGCCGCGTCCGCCACCTCGAGCGCTCATCGTCGTCTGGGGATCCGCGAAATTGGGATTTGAGCTGAGCTGACAGCACAGCCGGTTGAGAAAACTACACAGGATTGGTTAAAAATGAACCAATTATGAACACGCACACCCACATTCATTGGCTGCAAGTGACCCATTTTTAAATTTTGACCAATGGAACTTCGGATCAGAAAGACAGCGCGTTCAACGACACTTGCCGCCAGCACGGGCGTTGACCTTCCGCTGGGGGCACGACACCGGCTAACAAACCCGGCAGGCATCGGCGCAGCAGACGACCGCTTAAAAGCAGCACCGCGTACAATCACCGGTCGTTCCTGCCGTCGAGGCAAGCGAGGCGTTCTCGTCAATATCACTTGCCTCATAAGACTGTTGGTCACCGTTGGGACGAACGCTTCCCAAAATGCTGCAACCGCAACGCCGTCTGATGCGAGATGACCGGTTCGAGTGCTGCGCGGCGTAGTTGGCGTACTCGTAAGCCGCATGGGTGTCTGTCGAGTGGCTCATATTCAGGTTCGCTCAGGCCGGTCCCGAGTTCTGTTTCAAAAAGTTGCCTGTGGCACAGGGGTGCGCTTCAACTGCTTCCCTCCGCGCCAGCGCCAGGTTGCCCTCTTCAGCTTGAATGCTCACCAGCAACAAGTATGTGTCAGCCGTGCACGCAGCCCAGGTGCGCGGCGAGGATCAACAGCTCGTGTCGTCGTCGCGTGCCGCCGTCCCGCGACGGCATTTCATCGAAATCTTTTCTTGCGTTTGATTGGCTTGGAATGGAATCATTTTAACCAATAGACTTGCGCCACAGAATTTCGGTCATGGGATTGTGATTTGAAACTTGGTGTTTGTATGGACCGCGGTTTGTATGAGCTCTTGCAGGAGCGGCCGGCAAAAATAACTTTCGGTTGCGACGACGATGGCGACGCGGGACCTGACGCGGACGTATGTGGCGCTCCGGACAGACGTCAGGGCCAAGGTAGCTCGGCGCCGGCAGATGGTCGGCTCGCCCGATGTGCACATGGAGGGAAACTCGCTCATGCGCAACGCTGAGATGCGCTCGGACCTCGACATCGAGCTCGCCAAGAAGGCCGCCCAGACACCAGGCTGGGTCGACGCTGTCACGGACGTCAACATCCACATCGCACGCATCAAATTACTGAGTACGACGATCTTTGATATATCGTAGCCGTACTTATGCCCAAGCTAGTGGAAAAACTCGGGAAGATGCACACAAAGCGCCTCATGGTCCGCTTCGACAACTCCGAGTCGGACCACGAGCGTGAGATCGAAAGTATTACAGCCGATATTACGAACGAGTTCCGCAACGCCGAGCGTATCCTAAAGGCCAAGATGAACGGCAAAGATGGTGTGTCCGAGGCAGACGCCAAGGCTCGCCAGAATGTCCAACGGTGCGCGAGCTAGACCTCTGCAGCTATCTAAACAATCGTCCTCCCCGTAGTGCGCTAGCAACCCAACTACAGACCCTCTCGGCTGACTTCCGCAAGAGCCAAAAGGAGTATTTGGACCGCGTTAAAAACCAACGGCAAGGCCCAGCCGAGTTTGAGTTTCTCTCCGAAACAAAGAAGACGAGCAAGACATCGGGCCTCGATGTATGCCGCATGAAACAGACGCAGTCGACTGACACGACTCTAGGGGGGTTTCATGCAAGCACAGATGGCTGAGGTCGAGCTTGCGGAAGACCTCATCAACGAACGCGACCGTGAGGTGCAGCAGATCGCAACGTCAATCCAAGAGCTTGCGACAATCTTCAAGGAGCTCGCTGTGCTCGTTATCGATCAGGGCACAATTCTCGACCGCATCGACTACAACATGGAGCAAGTCGTCGAGCGCACCCAAGCCGGTGTTGTCGAGCTTGAAAAGGCCGAGACGATCCAGAAGAGCGCCCGTCCAATGAAGTGCATAGGCATTTTACTCGCGCTCATCACAGCCATGACGATCATCCTCATGCTGAAACATATGTAACGCGGACCTCTTCCTCCCTCAGTAGCGCCCTCTTTCTTTGGATCGATCCATCAGGGCCTCAGCCAGGTACTCTAGTCCACGGCTGTGGCGACAAGTACAGAGCTGTGAAATGCCGTTGTTATCGGCGCCGCATTTCAAGCGGAAATAGTACCCCAGTTCCACCGCCTGTGATCACCAAGACGGAAGTTGACGTTCGCCATAGTTGTGGGTGCCCTGACCTTTTACGTCGCGAACGGCGTACGTTCGCGATGTGCTCGAGAGTGCGCAGTACTCGTGCATGGGCTGTAGCAGTAGAAGAAACATCGCCCGGGGAAGAATGTATGAGGGTCGTCAAGAGGACAATATGTTCCAAATTGTCTTTTTAGCAGCCACATTTTGTGTTCAACGACGTGCAGTTGGATGCGGCTGGAGACCCTCGGGGTAGAACGGAACGTCCGACAGGGCTGCCGCCCTACTAGGGGCGCCCGAAAGCATCGGGCACCAGATTCTCATATAGGTGATGTAATGATCTTACACGTGCACGCCCATCCATAGCACTTCAGCGCCGGGAAGCGGGCGGAAGCCAAACTTGGCCATCATTCTCGCACTCGGGGTGTTCCCGACCTTGATCGCGCAATGCGGCCGGAGCCGGAGCTCTTTGCAAACCGCGTGGGCGTTGAGAAAGCCCCGAAGGGCCTCGAGCGTCGCGTGCACGGCTTCGTTTGCGAGGCCGCGGCGCAGGAACGCGGGATCCGTCGAGACGAGGCCGAGAGAGAAGTCGCGGTGAATCACACACGACGACACGACTGCGCAAGTCTTTTGGAGCCGCACAACACGCGCGAACTGCGACAAGGTCGGGTGATTTGCGAGAAACTCGATGTACGCCGGCTTGTAATCGACGGTGGCGAGCTCGATGAGTCGCGGTGCATCCGAGGCGCGCAGAGCGTCGACAACAAAGTCGTCGTCGCCCACTCGCCAGGCCACTCCCAGGGCGCGACTGGTGCCGTTTGGCATTGCGTCCAATTGTTCGTGGATCTCGTACAGTTCGCCGGTCCACGCAACACTGGCGCTAGTCTCGACGCCTGGTACATACGTGGTGGGCAAAGCGCTGAGCGTCATGTACACCGGCCGATCTGGGGCCGTAGTCGCGGCTGCCGCCAAAAGTCGCTGCATGTGCTCGGTTTGGGTGGTTGCTGGAAGCGACGGCGAAATCCAGTAACGCGTTGTAATCTCCGGCATGGATTTGAAGGAGACAACGTAAGCGAGGCCATCGGCGCTCTTGTTGCCGATGTCCGCTGTCGAGGCCACATGGGCGACGGTTGTCCCGCGAAGGATGAAGAGATCAGCGCGCGCTTCGGCCGATTCCAGTGCCGCAGCCAAGGGACCGATGAAGGCCACAGGCAGCGGCTGCAGCGCAAGCTGGCAGAACGCTACCAAGAGCCGCGCGTCCATCGCTGACATGAATCTCAAATTGACCGCCTGTCTACCGGATGCCGGATAGTGTGGGGAACGGCGGCGAACAGATGCGAACAGGCGCCACGTCATTGGCATCGGGAGCAGCTTGGGCACCCGCCCGAGAGGCATTGGGCCTCCGCATCCGCGTACCACGGCGTCGAGGAAGGGTCTCTGGTGTGGTGAAAAGGCTGGTCATTTGCGCGTTTTCGTCTCGCGTTTGGTAGGGCGGTGCGACGGCTCATGCACAACACGGTGCACTCGACCACGTCGAGTGGCAGCACACTTGTCAGAAAAGCTCCTCCTCAAGATCATGACATTGGGACTCACAGCTTAAGTTCAAAAGGCTCGTGTATCCGTAGTCCGTCGGGTCTCTCTCACGGCATGTTCACCATGCAACTTCAGTGTATTGAGTGCCATCACCACAACTACAAACTCATCTAGAACGTTCGTTGTCGCGGCGCTAGCCACTCCCTTCAACGGACACCTCGTTGGCGACATAGGACAGGAGCCAAAAGAGCATTCACCTTGCTACTTCCGCGACACCTGTGGCTCAAACATTCGCCAACCGACTGCTTTACTCGCTACGGATGCCCTTCCATCAAAGGCCAAGGCGGTAGAGCATTGCAGCCACAGCCTCGCCGAACGCATCCATTCGACTCTTGAGATTGAAAGCAATTTGTGTGCGCTGGGTGCGCTCTCGGAGCGTTGGATGCCATGAATGGCGGAAGTGCCGTTTAAACATTGTGCAATGTGGTTCGCAACAGGGTAGGGTAATGTACTTTCGCGATCCCAAAGGCGCCGGTTCAGGCAGCTGTAGAGTTCCCTTGGTGTTGTCTCCACACTACATTTGGCTCGCCGGACAACACATGATGCATTGGCCATCGCTTAAACGGAAACATTCAGATTAGAGCCACTCACAACGCTTGAACGCGGTGGACAATGAGTGCAGCGACCGAGTCTGCGAACCAGATCATGGCCTGATGCTGCTTGGACGAGATACGCACGCGGGCGTGCGTGTCGGCGACGGCGACCGTGCCGAGGAGGACGCCCGAGGGCGACACGAGCGGTAGCCCGTAGTAAAAGCGAACGCGCTCCTCGCCGACAACGCGCGGCGAGTGCGCAAAGCGCGGGTCCATCTCTGCGTCGGGTAGCATCAGTGGTACTTGGCAGCTGTGACTTGAAAGGATGCAGTCGCGCGGGATCTGTGTTGGCGCATCGGCGTCCGTACGGGCGCCCGTGGCCGCGCCTTTAAGCACAAAGTCGCCCTTGTAGATGAGCACGACAAAGCCGTAGGCGCAGTCCATTTTGGTCGCAATCGTGTGGCAAATGCCGTCAAGCGCGTCGTTGGACGCCATGTCCAGGAATGCTACCATGCGCAAAGTTTCTGCTTCAATCGCATCTTGCGCATCGGTGGTCGTCGTGCTGCGGGCGTCGCGAGGCACCATGCTTGGTGCCGTCGAGCGCACGCTCGGCACAGCGTTCTCGTTCGAGTGAACGCTCGACGACACGCCATGGCGGCCATCGTGGCCCAGCAGCAGCCGCGCGTTCGACACGGCGCCGAGGGACACCACCTGCTTGGGCGTCGGCGCCTTTGCGGGCGTCTTGGCTGGCACTTTGGCCGTCGTCGTGGGCAGTAGCAGCAGCGAGTCGCTGTGGAAGGCAATGCCATTAAGCACGATAGGCGACGTTGCCGAGAGCGGGTGCGCGTCATCCTCGTCGTCCGTCGTGGCTCCACGGTGCAGTGTCGTGTTCATGACGCTCGCGTTGTCGTCCGAGACGCCCGAGCCCTCGGCGTGCATCGACAGCGCCGCCGTGTGAGCCGCGGCCGACGGCTCGTATGCCACAGCGCCGTCGTCCACGCTGAAGCTCGAGCGCAGCTCCGACTGCTCGCTCAGTCGATGCTCGTGCGAATAGCCGTGCTGGCTCGGCCGCCCGTAGCCCGAACGACGCCCGTCGGGGTACGTCACCTCGGGCAGTGACGGGCGGCCCCCGCTGCCAACGTCGCTCGCGCGCACGAGGTTCTTCACAGCATATGCCGCCGTGTCGATGAAGTCGGATGCCGTAAAGCTGTCGGACGGCGGGTCGTACGGCGCCGGCGGTTTGTCGAACGGTGCGGGGGACTCGTACACGGATATCCGATTCGAGGGCGCCGCCGGTTTGTGTACCATGGCATGGGATGTGGTCGCAAGGCACTGCAAACAGAGCCACGCCTCGAACGCGATGCCGTGGCGGTTGGTGTATTGCTGCACGCGGCAGCAATGGGCGCAGCAGCTCTGTCGGCACAGACGACAGCGGGTGGCTTGCGGTGCTGGCTGCCGGCACAGGCTACACGGGTCGGCCTCGGGCACGATCGCAAGCGGTGGAGGTTTGATCTTCTCGTCGTCGTCACCGTCGTCGTAATAGTGGTGGCTCAGCCGCGCAGACGAGCGGCGCGCCGACGACCGCGACACTCGGTGGCCGCTAAGCGCGCTACTGTACGACACACGGGTGGTGCGATGCGTCGAGGTTTTGCAGAGGCGGCAGATACACACTTCGTAGCCGGCGCCGCCCGACATTTTGATCTCTTCGAACTTGAAACAGTCCGAGCACACGGGCAGCGAGCAGTATTTGCAGTACGTGCGCTTACGGAAGAGCGAGAAGGTTTTGTGGCATACATGGCACCACTTCTTGGCGTCTTTGTCGTCGGCGGCCCACGGCAGCGCCGCGTCGACGTGCTGACGGTCGCAGATACGCTTGAGCAGGTGCACCGAGGCACCGAGCTTTTCGAGTAAGTGACGAGTCTCTTTCCACGATTGCTTTTGCTTCTTATTGATGCAGTAGTCGCCGTAAAAGCTGATGCGAAGTCGATCGCCGCGACCGAGCCGCTCGATGTGGTAGCCGAAGAGTACGTGCTTGTAGCGGTCCTTGGCGCTCGACCCGATCGGACCCATTTCGTTGTCGATGCTTTTGAAGACACGGGTGACGGCGCGCTCGCTCGGATGAATGTGCATGAAGTCCATGTAAAGCAGCTCCTTGGACACCTTCTTGAAGAAGTGGGTCTCGGTGAGCTCGGCCGTCGCGATGGCCGCGATGTGGTTGAAGTTGTTGCCGTCGTCCATCGCGTCTGTTTCGACGACGCTCGGGTCGCGGTCCACGACGTAGCCATCGGGGCTCACGTGCAGCGACCGGATGGCCGTCGTGCCTGCGAGATGGCCACGGAAGACGCGCGCGAGGAAGCTCGCGTAGTCGTCACCACTCTTGCCAACGAGTACATCGAGGACCTGTGGGATCGAGCCCGACATCTCGACCATGGCATTGACCGTGAAGAGGTTGCGGGCGCTATCTTTGGAGGTGAACACCTTCTCGTCGAGCGAGCCCGAGTGCTCGGCGGCATTGCGCGTCTTGCACTCCTGTGCAATGTGGTGGACGAGCGATGCTCCGCGGCGCACAAGGAGCTCGTTGGGCATGTCCGGGTGGTAATCGCGGAAGGTCCATGGCCACTTGGTGCGGCTTGCGAGCTGGTACTCGTCCGCGACGGCGGCGAAGTCGTGCCCCGTTGCCTGGACGAGCTCGAGCACGTCGCTGTACTTGAGCGGCATCGGAGAACTGGTCGTCGCAAAAACAGCCCCGATGTCACGCACCTGCCGCCATGTGGTGGTGACGTGACTAATGGCCACCAGCAAATGCACTTTGCTGTGAGGCTAGAAAGGCGGTCATCGACGCAGGTTGTGCTGGCGACGGTGTTGCGCGTTTGTACCTACGGCCGCACCTGCATACACCCGCAGTGCGGCACCGAAACGGGCGGGCGCACGGCGCTAGAAGCAGGGAGGCAATCGCCGCTTCTACCGAGTCGAGCCCCATGTGCAACAACTGTGTAAGATTAGACGGTTCCACGGTGCATGACCAAGTACTGCGCGGTATGCCAAACCGACGTCGACGTCCGATCCTCTGCGACGGAGGAGGCACAGGCGTTCTATCGCCGAACCGATGGCAACGGCTATCAAGTCGGCATTTCTTATATGTATCTTCATCTAGCTCAACGGTGCGTTGACGAGATTGGAATGCCGACGACGGGGCGAACGTCGTCCAAGCTGTGCCAACGTTGCGCATGAGTCGTCGCTTGTATAAGGTGCATATTGTTACGTACGAGATGGAGATCTTGAAACTCGTGCCCTTGGGAAGCTCGAATTTGGCCGGTTGCTCCAGACTGTGTTTCTTCCAGTTGGGCATAGTGTTGGCAGTGGGCAAACCGTCGTCGGAATTGACCACGCCGCGTCGCTGCCAACGCGTCAGCACCGCCTCCATCACGATCAGACGTAGAACGTACTTGATTGACTGCTGCCTTGCGCTTGTACTTGGCCTGAGCTTGGGCGAGCTGCTGCTTCTACGTCGCCGCCCAGTGAGGCTAGCCTCGCAATGACGCGTGCCTACCTGGACGGACGGGAATTGCATGGCCTTGATCGACACACGCTTCGGCGGCGCAGCACCTTTCTTGTACAAAATGACATCGTCTAGCAATACCCCATTAGAATACGCAATTGCATAGCACTGGTAGCGCACCTAAAGACATGCTGAGCGCATCAATCGGCGCGGGTCGCTGCGGTGCCATGATCGGTGCCTTGGCAGCGACCTTGGTGGGCGTCTTGCGCGGGGCGAGGCGCGCACGCGCCGGAGCGCGGATTGCCTTGGCCTTGCGAGCCTTGATGATGTCATCTAGCGCAGCGTGAGACCCTCCCTTGGGCGTGGTGCACCGAGGGAGACGTCCATCTCTCGTTGACTGCTGCCGATGACGCAAATGACGTGCTCCCGGCAGATCTTGCGTGTTCATTTTATTTCCTACAAATCCCAGGTGCAAACTGGAAAAGTTCGTTTGATCGTTTAGAGCAGGCTTCCCTGTTTAAAACATTTCCGATCTCAACCCGACGCAAGGCCCAGCAACGACAGCAAGACGAGACCAACGGCCCAGGTCGCACACAGGTGTATGCCAGACCTACTACATTTGATTTCTGTCGTGCGTGCTTGCTACAGTGACATCAAGCACCAGCAGGTCAGCTCATCGTTGAACGCTGGTCTGTTTTCATCACTTGGCCTTCGGCAGGAGGCACAATCGATTTCGACGCCATAACTTGGTGAGCAAACAATGCCACAGTGTCGAGGGCGTTTGGTGTATAGTATACGCCTAATAGAGTTGCTGCGAGGAGCGACTTTGCCGCAGTATATTGTCGTCGCATGGATCGCTGGCAGTGAATGACGCACCACCTGGTCAAAACAACACTGTTTAAAACATGTTTTCTCCGAAACCTCTGTAATCAGATATGTAAAATCCATCGAGTGTGAAGGTATTGAAAACCATTGGAAACGGCGATTCGTATTTCGTGAGCCTCCCGCCCGCCCGCCACTTGCAGCATGAAGAAGAGCGTCTTTTTGGCCTTTGCCGACGACTCGGACGACGACTCGGGTGTGAACCAGCACTACAACGGCGGTGCCGACAAGGCCGCCAAGCAGTCCAAGAAGCAGGAGAAGCAGAAGGCCAAGAAGCAGTACGCTCGATACCTGTCCGCCAAGCCGTTGACACGTGCGTGCATAGGGAGGATCTGACGCTTAAGAGTCTTGCTATGTGTGCCACGTCCAAAAAGTCAAAGAAGAAGAAGAAAGGTGCTGCCGTGCCTGAGCCAGAGTCTGCTGACGAAGTACGATCCTCGCTTGAACATGGACTCACGTCAAGCTGCAGGTCGTCGTCCCGGAGCCCGAACCTGCGGTCCCTGCGCCACCGCCCATGTCGTTCGCAGACAAGCTGCGTGAGTCTAAGACGAAGGCTGTTGTCGTTGAGATCAAACCCAAGCCCGTCGTCGTCGAAATCAAGCCCAAAGCTGTGGTTGTCGAAATGAAGGCCACGCCCGTGATGCAGGCGCCACCGGAAGCGAAGCCCAAACCTGTGGCGCCACCGACTATCCCCAAGGCAAAGCCCGTGACCCAGCCCAAGCCGAAGGCAGTGCCCGAACCAAAGCCTAAGCCAGCAGCCAAACCCACCCCCGCGGTTGCCAAGCCCGTCGAAAAGTCACCAACACCGGCGGAATCCAAGCCAGTCGCTCGGCCGACACCAGTCGAGACAAAGCCTGCGGCTAAGCCAACACCAGTGGTCAAACCTTCGCCCGTGGAAGCGAAGCCCGAGGTCAAGGCTGGTGCCAAGGCAGAGCCCAAGCCCAAAGTCCAGCAGCAATCCTCTGCTGAACCCAAGCCGCAACCCGTAGTCAAGCCCGTGGCCCCTGTAGCGGAGCCGAAACCCAAGGCGGTGACCGCCCCGGTGCCACCCCCCACACCTGTGCCCCAGCAGCGTACCCCCACCTCGTCATCCCCCATGCAGCCGCCTCCCAATGGCGCTTCTCCCGTAACCCCGCCGGCGCAAGGTCCGCCGCGCCCGCAGCCGTCGAGCCCGACTGTAAACCTCAACGCGGTGTCGTACCACCCGAAACACATCACCGTCTTCATCCCTGGCCAGGTACGCGCGTTGCCTGGGGTCCCTGCCCATGCAGTGTTGTAGGCAGATCAAGTCCTGGACGTCGACGAAGTCATGAACCGTGCCCAGTACTTCAAGCAAACTGCCGAGTCCCTTATGGCTGTCAACCGCAACGGCGAGGTGGAGACGTTCGGGGGTGCTGGCCGCTCATGCTTGTACTAGATGGAGAACACGCAGCTGCGTGATCATTTGCAGCGGTCGCTCATGCGCCTTGAACAGCTCGAGCACGAAAACCGTCTCCTCCAACAGCTCAACATGAGCTTGCAAACCGAGCTGGCTTCCATCCATGGCCACCTCCGAGCGCCACCTATGGGCATGCGCCCACCGGGCCTCTGAGCGCCACGCTCGGGACAGGAGCGCCACAAAAGCCACCCGCTTTTGTTATTTAGAATTAGAACCCGACTAATACAACGGTCCTACGCCCCCGCACCACCCGCCTACCAGTGTTTCTTCGCATTGTACCGCATGCCACCGGCACCTCCGCTCATGTCCGGGCCCATGGCGGGTACGGAGGCCCATGGCGGGTACGGAACTCGGCGCACCGTCGCCCAGCTGGTCATGGCGGTGGCCGCTGCAGCCATGGCTCGGACGTTGAAACACCGCCAGCACAAGATCCGACCAATCACAGCAATGACACGCATGAATTCCACCAATCAGAAGCATTTCTCTCCGACGGCGAGCCAATGGCATTCGACGACGGGCTCAAAATAGCGGCCTTCGAATTCGATGCTGCGCCATTGTTCAATTCGCTCGGACGCGGCAGGATGAAGGGGCCCGTGGTCGTGCTGGACGCAGCCAACATCGCGACGCTCACGCGCGGAACGGTGCGCGTTCAGCGCCTCGTGAGCGCACTCGACCACTTTGAAGCGCTCGGCGTGCGTGTCATTGCGTTCGCTCCTGGGTACTGGATTCGCTCCAAGGCGCCGACACCGCGAACGCGGCCGCTATCGACTGTGGAGACAGAAATGGACCAGCGGACAGAGATGGCCTTGGTCCAAGCGCTTGTGGACCAAGAGCGGGTGGTGTTGACGCCGCCCCAAGCTCACGACGACTTCTTCTTGATTGACTATGCAATGAAGCATGATGGATTCATCGTTTCGAACGACATGTTTCGGGACCACGTGGCGAAGAAGGTACGGAAGTCCCGCGTTGGTTGCGGCTGTCATCGTGGCTTAGATGCAATTTCACGGCCGCAACCTAACGGAGGCGTGGATTCGTTCCCGTTGCATCACCTTTACCTTTGTCGGTACCGAGTTCCTTCCGAACGCCGAGCACATGCAGCGGCTGGGGGCTAAAGACACGAAAAGCAAGACACGACCCAAAGCCGCTTGCTCAACGCCGCTAGAGGGAGCCTCCAACAACCGCGCAACAGCTACTGCCGCACGTCTTGCGCAGTTGCAAATTGACACGACGCCCAGGCCCAGCGAGCCGGAAGATGAGGACAGCGATATAGCCTCCGGGCCGCGCGCTTCATCACAAACTATGCGCGGCAAAAGCCGGGCCGCCAGCACCCACGAGCCGTGCACAAAG
Organism: Achlya hypogyna; assembly: GCA_002081595.1. Taxonomy (NCBI): domain Eukaryota; phylum Oomycota; class Saprolegniomycetes; order Saprolegniales; family Achlyaceae; genus Achlya; species Achlya hypogyna. The sequence goes on from JNBR01000403.1 coordinate 32,107, forward strand.
GTCAACAATGCATTCAAGGCTCTCGAGGAGGATACGTCGTCGTCGTCCGCGGGTGAAGATGAAGCGTCGAAGTCCTCGGTGGTCATTCCGCTGCCGGGCAACGTACCGCCCGTCAACTCTCTCGTGAACGACTGGCTCCAGCTGCAGCGCATGATTGCCATGAGCCAACAAGATGACAGTTCCCAGAGCACAACAAGCAGCAGCTCCACGCCAGTGACAGGTCCGCAAAAGCTCAGCCGGCGAGCCCGCAAGAAGCTGCTTCGCGGTAAGACAACATTCACTCTACTTAGCTACACCCGCCCTCGGCAACCCCTTACGGATTCATGGAGTAGAGCGCTTGGAAGCTCAAGTGAACGACGCCTCGACCGCCCCCCCGGTGCGGAGTCGTCGCCGTCGCCGTCCGCAAGCACCTTTGGCATCCTCCCAATAAGCCAATCTTAATTTATCTTTACAGAAAAATATTTCCCCTATCCAGTATGTTTCCCCCGAGTGTCGCCCTGGGACAAACGGGCAAAACATTTTGCGGATGCGGCTCTTGGGCGTGTGGGCGGCCGTCGCGGCCGTCGTGGACGCGCGCAACATGTACTGTGGGGAGCGCGAGTGCTACGACATCCTGGGCCTTGGGGACGACACAGGCGCGTCACCCGCGGTCATTCGAAGACAGTACCGGAGCCTCTCACTCCTTGTGCACCCCGACAAGAACCCAGGCGCGGACGCTGCCGCTCAGTTCCAGGACCTTGCGACGGCGTACGAGGTGCTATCACAACCCGAGAAGCGCGCTGCGTACGACCATTACATGCTGCACCCGGAAGACTACGCGTACAACTATGGCATGTACGTGCAGCACGCGTACGCGCCCAAGTCGGACTATCGCGTAATTCTTCTGGGCTTCGTTCTCTTCCTTTCGGGCTGCCAGTACCTGGCCCAGTCCCACCGCCACGCCCAGGCCATGGCCTACTTTCGTCAGGTAACAGCGCTCTCCTCCGAAGAACTCACGCGAACGGCACAGAGCGACACGGTGAAGCGGCAGGCGGCAGCGATCCAAACCGAGCGCAACGCAGGCGTCAAGCGTGGCAAGGATCGCAAGGCAAAGGACGCTGCAAAAGCAGAGTTCGAGACTATCGTTGACGAGCTCATGGCGACCACCGAGATCTCGGGCGGCTACGAAAAGCCCGCGTACGGCCCCACTCTACCTGCACGGCGACTGCACACGTGTAGATTGCGCAACCTCCTGCTTGTGCGCTTGGTCCTGCTGCCGTACACACTCAGTGCCTACGTGGCATGGCTTGGCCACTGGTTGTTCGCCTACTCGTTCCTTCGCCGACCCTACGCCCCCGATGCCGCTCGCTACTTAACGTGCAAGGCGCTCGTACGTCGCCTCGACATGGTCCTGCACTCCTGTCTCTGCAGGGCATCACCGAGGGCTACTTCTTCAGCGACCAGTTTCCCCACGACCGCGATGACGTACTCTCAAGGTACGCCTCTTCACAGTCGTCGGCGCCGACGTGCTTCACTCAGAGAGCTCTGGGTGCCAGCCAACTTGGCAGATTTCCACAAGCAGCTCGAGGACGACTGGAAGCGCAAGCATCCGACCAAGTACAAGCAAATCCTTCGGCACCGCCGACGCGCCGAAGATGAGTCGTAGACGAAAGCCGATAGAATATGCAAACCAGTGTTTCGAAGAGCAACGTGCAGAGAAGACACGGCCACTACGTAAGCGACGCGCCAGTCACGCAGCCGAGCTTGGGGTGGCCGGGTGCGAACCAGTACGCCTTGCGGGCGAGAACGCGCCGCAGGAGCGGCTCAAAAAAGGCGACGGGGAGGCTTTCGAACTGCGGGTCGAAGGCCGCCTGGTCATACTTGTGGCAGAAGTCGACCGTTGCCTCGTACTGCGGGTGGTCCACAAACTGCGCACGGGTGTCGCGGTCGCCGCCGACGTGGTGAAAGTAGTAGTAGCCCTACGCAGGGGTCGCCTCCAACCCTCGGGCAGGCGCCGCACCTGGAAGATCTCGTGGTGCGCTAGGATCCAGTAGCGCTCGGGACTGATGTAGGGCCGCAGGATGGCGCCGGCGATTTCGCCATGGTTGCAAGGCGACAAGAGCTCGCCAACGTCGTGCAGCAGCGCGCAGACCACAAGCTCGTCGTCAGCGCCGTCGGCATGGGCTAGCGTCGCGCACTGCAAGCTGTGCTCCAGAAGGTCAACCTGCGTGCCCGTGCCCAGCCGAATGTGGTCACCCTCTAGTTTGTGCAGCATGCCCAAAAGCCGGGGGACCAAGTTGGTCTACAGCTGTCATCACACGATGCCCGCCGCTCTGGCCATACCTTTATATCGTGGTCATAAAGGGAGCATTGGTAGACGTAGTCGGCTTTTGTGCCTTCGTTCAGGTTGCGAAACTTGGCGGCGCCAGCGGCGGCCACGTCGCAGAGGCGGCTGCCGTCGTCGTACGTTGCCCCCGACGCTATCACATCCTCAACGCCGCTCAGCGCTGCTGCTACGAAAGCTGGCGTGAAGGCGTCGAAGCCTGGGTCCAGTTGCGGTGAGTCGCTCGCTGCTGGCCGCACGTAGCGCTCGGTTGACATGTGGCGGCGGCCCAGTCCGCGACGCATCATGGCGAGCTTACTGCGGTAGTCTTCGGCGTCGAGATAACAGCCCTTCAGGTGCCGCCACGTGGCTTGAGCGTCGTAACCCGTCCGGCCGTGCAGAAGGCGGCGGTTGTTGAAAACGAGCAGGTCGCCCTCGCGAAGTCGGAAACGCAGGAGGTTGGCCGGGTCCCGCGTCGCCGCGGTCCACTGCCGCATAGCATCGTAGTAGGGGCGGACGAGAGCCGGTGGCAGACGCAGCGGCGACCGGTTCGCCTGGTTGAAGCGCACGTCGGTGACTTCGTGCGTGCGCGGGTCCTCACGAAGGATCGGTCCGCGGTGCTCGAACCACTGCGAATCGCTCGAGAAGCAGTGATCGACATCGGTCGTCGTGAGAAGGTGGTACGCGTCTGGGTGTTCAACCCGCAGCTGCGCGGCGATCGCGAAGCCGTCGGCGAGCGTCGACTCGCCACCGACGGTGTCGGTCGAAGAAAAAGCCACACAGTGCAGGAACTGGAGCCCCGGTGGCGCCTCGGACCAGCCAAAGTCCGTGTGTGGGTGCAGCGCCTCGCTCGTCATGCTGAGGTTCATGGGCATCGGCTCTGACTTGACGCTCCACGTAGGCCCCCAAAAGGTGTTGCGCACGAATCCGATTCTCTCGGCCATGGAGCACACCGCGTCGTCGCCGTCTGGCACCCCCTCGATGAGGGTGAAGCCGTAGGCGTCAAGCGTCTCGAGCCAGTCGCGCAAACCAGCGTCCGTGCGCACGTGGTCGTAGGCTAGCCGCGGGAGCGAGGGTGCTATGTCGGCGGCCGTCCAGAGGACTTGTTGAGAGGGCGCTTTCGCCTCCGCCGTCTGCCGCTCGTAGCAGTTTTCCAGGAGGAAGGCTACCGGAAAGCGCGAGATGTGGCCATCGTCCCAAGCGATACGAATCGCTGCTTCTGTTGTAGAGGTCGCCGGCACAGCCTCCACGGTCGTGGGCGAAATGTTCATTGGAATGGCAAGGGTATCGTGCATACGCTCTTCTGCAACAGGGTGCCGACACGCCGGACAATGACAATTATCACGGAGCCAAATGTGGTGAAACGAGCTACGGCACCGACGCTAAGCTCCAATCTTAGAGAAATGCATTCTACCTGTGGAGTCCGTCGGACCATGAGAGGTTCAACGTCTCGTCAGTCACTTGTGTATAGGTAATATCTGCAACGGACAGACTTGGATTGATCAGACGCCGTGGCCATGGCGGGGCAACGGCTTGTGTGGCCGCGCTCGGAAAGCGTCTAGCACCTCCAGTAGGCAAGCGCCACGTTGGCTTGAACTTCGGGAGCGCGCGGAGAAATTGCATGGAGACAAGCAATGGTGCTTAGTCGAAGGTGTCGAAGACGGGGCGAACAGTGAAAGCGGTACTGCTGATGTGCGTTAAGTAGGCCCAGTCGATGGCAGTCCAGCGGCGCTACAACATCCGTCAGTGTTGCCCGCGTCGAGCCAGGACAATGTACCGATTTCCAGAGCGTAGCGTCCAGTTCGCGGTCCCAACCAGGCATTAAGTAGCGGATGCGCCTCGGGTGGCAGTAGAGCGGACTCTGCTGCGGCGGCGGATGAAGGTCGCGGGCGCCTTCAAATTGAAAAATGCTGGCCGGGCGTAAGATACGTTTTTAGCTTCCCCACTGAGCTACATGCTTCTTTCCAATATGCCGATTTTGTAACTTTTTGACAAAGGAACAGCAATTGTCGTGGGTAGCTTATTCCATAAAAAATCTTTCGGGCGAAACGGTCAAGATGCTTGGTTTTAGTATACCATACTGGGCTCAAGCTGTTGGGAAAACAAAAACTGAAGAGGAATTCCACGCTTCCATCGTGGAAAGCTTTGGGGCTGCGACGCGCTGGAACATGCGACGGCAGCCCGCTGGACCCGCGCGTTCAAGGCACGCGATCCTACGTTGGCAGGAACTAGGGCGGCTTTGTAGCTTCTAACGGCGTGCCCGTTGGAAGTCCCACAGAAGGCGGTTTTGTGCTAGGAGAAGTCGCCGACCATTCGCGGGCACGTTTCCAGGACAAAATGGACAACAGTAGCCGCCCATATCGTGTCTTCGGCGGGCATTTCGGTTCGATAAGGGGCATTGAAGTCTTGGAGCTGCTTGCGGAGAAGTACGCGTAATGGCGTTGCGCGCTTTAAATTTGAGGCGCCGACAGGGACTCGTACGAGAGATTTTAATGCCCTGTGTCACACAGGAAGCAGCAAAGCCACAATTGTCTCTGGCGTTGTGGTAAGTATAAGATGGCGCCATGTAGGCTGGAGTCGCGAATTAAGCTGACGCTACGTAGTCGCCACTTTGGGCGGTACCATTACCATGCCAACGAACCATCCATCGACCTGCGCCCAGGAAGCTAGCCAAGGCCAGATAGCTATTCGCACGCGCGATTCGGGGTGAAATGGCTCACACCACCGCCAGTAGATGTTTGGAGGATATACGTTGCTAGTACGCGAGATTGCACAATCAACAAAGGGTACCTGACGTCGACCATGAACGCTGCAACTTGGGTGCAGCCGAGCATACGGCACTCTTTGCAACTCCGAGCGAGCGGTGAAGAAGTAGGCTCTGTGGTTCGAGAAGGCAGCCACCAGAACAACCGGTTAGCGGAAGCCGGGCGATAATGAGATGCGCTAGCTTGCTGGATGTACCTCAAGGAATTCACTTGGCCCCCTAATGCGATGGAGGAACGGTCGGTAGCCTTCTTGTATGAGCCAACCTCCACCGGTGCCCGCAATGAACATGGCCTCGAGGCCAAATCGCGCAATTTCACCCCCATGCACCACGTAGCAGCGATGCGGCACGGGCAATTGCAGAAGGCAGCGACCGCGGCCGTTGGTTCGCTTGATGTTGGCGTCGCGGTGGCCTGAACCAGCCTTTGTACCAGCTGAGAGCTGAGCTATGCCACTGAGGAATGACGTGTTCCAGCACTTGAACGCTGGATACTGTCCACACAGTCATACAGATCTCCTTAGCATTGCTAACTGTCGTTGCAAATGAAGTTTGCAAACCAAACGACCGACAGTTTGCCGCGCCCATCCTTTTGGCCGCTCTTGAACGTCTCTATGCCACCGCTATGACTCAGCGATGTCAACTAGGCACGAACCGCGAACTTCTTCGGGGGTCACGATGAGCCCCAGCACTTCGCACGTCTTGGCGAGCTCCGACTCCGTCACGAACCCCGTCTCGCTCGCGTCGTACTTGCGGAAGGTCCGCAGCAGGACGTCGCGGGGGGTTTCCTCTCTACGCAAGTGAGCGCCGCCACACACGGCGCGCCTACTTGTGCGTGCGCTGCTCAAGCTTCTGAAGCAGCTCGTCATTTTTGCCGCCGAAGATGATCGGTTTGGCCACTTTGCGGAGCCCCACGGGGTCCCACACCCCCGAGATCATTGCGACAAAGTCGTCATCGGTGGGGAACGCTAGACTTACGGACGCATAGTACGTCTATACCGTGGGAGAGTAAGATCCATGAGCGCATGTTGCACTACCTCGAACGCCTCCCACGTGACCGCATTGTTCTAGCACGTGATGAGTTGTATCATAGGTGGGGCGACGTACAGCATCGGCTTGGGCCTTCCCGAGCCCGACGGCAAATGCGTCGCGCAGATCTTCGGCGGTCATGACGCCGCGCAGGGCCAATGGGTGCTGCTCGAATCGCCCCAGGTGCGAGAGGTCTGCAACGGCGCCGCCTTGCACCGTTTCGAAGGCCAAACGCACCGCCTCTTGGCGGAGAGGGTTCATGTCGCCCTAGAAACATGTGGCGTCAGCAACCACGACGCGAAGACAAGATACAGCTAGGGCGCGGAGAAATAGCTTCCAATAAAGGAATGTGCTCGAGCCTTGCGTCGAGCCGAAGAACCTCATGATGGTGCCCAGTTCCTGGGACGTTGGGAAGAGCCCGAAGTAGTTGAACGCAGTCTCCGCCTCTACGCAATAAGCGCTGAGGACGTCGGCAAGACCGCTACCTTTGCGCACAAGCTGGCCGGTCTGGTCGCGGTCCATACGCTCAAAGTACGAGCCCAGGTCCGCAAGCTGCTGCGTGCCTTTGGCATGGAACTGCGAGCGGAGGCGTGCGAGGATCTCATCAGCGTCTGCAACACGCTGCCAGCGATGAGGTTATCACCCACGGTACAGGGCGGGCCTACCAGGTGGCTCGTCATGCTGCTCTTTGCTCCGACTCGATCGTTCGTAATGTGGAATCGAAACCTCCTTGGAAACTCCCCGAGAAACAGCAGGCTCGATGCGTCGCCCACCCAAGTCCATGCGGCTGGCGACAGGTACCCAGTGTACTGTAGTGCAATGTGGACGCCTGGTGCCCCAGTAGGCACGACGCTTACCAACGCGGCTGCTCTGCAGGTACCGCTTGTCTGTGCGCGCCCCCGTATTGAGTGCATAGGACCACCGCATGCGAAGTTTGGACTTGCGAATGCCACCACCGCGCCATCGAGTTGCGGTGGTCAGTGGAAAGAAGGTGGCGCCGCCGCAGCAAGCGCGCGGTGAATACCGGCAACTCTGGGTGTGCGATTCATGCACCCTTGAGAATGATGACGACGCCGGCCGGTGCAGTGCGTGCGGTTCCTTCAAACCCAACAACGCACGGCGGGCACGGCCGACGCTGGCACAGAAGATCGGGCTAGTGCCAGGTCCGCCACCGAAATTGAGCCGTAACCAGTGGGAAGACTGCGAGGAGGCGGCCGAGGCCCGCGGAGACGCCCTCTGCTCGATTTGCCGCGAGCCGTTTGGCGTCGCGGCCAAGGTGATTCTGAGTTGCTCCCACTTATTCCACCACGCGTGCCTCTCAAGTTTCGAACGCTTCATGCGAACGTCCGCGCGCGTCTGTCCGCTCTGCCGTAAGCACAACTATGAGAAGAAGGCGACGACCCGAGGCGAAGCTGCCTTTCGCCATCTGTGCGCCACGAAAATCCAAGTAGCAGTGTTATGTCTCCGCACCATGACGTCGGCTAGGCGCGCGTCCGGGGACGGCTCGCGCGGGCCAGATACCCCGACCTATTGCACCGAGTACGGGACATGCCGTCGAGAGCTGCTACGTCACTGAATCGTTGTAGTATTACAAACTTGGTCGAGGCGATCCCCAGAGACGATCTCTATTTTATGCCTCGAAGCATGCCGCCTTCGCCCAGCGTCGGTCTTACGATGCAGTAGGCTCTGCTCCATCAGCAGCCGCATCGTGCGGGCCATGGACAAGAGGGCCGATTCCATCGATGCCTTGCTGGCAGAATTCGATAAGTCCGTGTCACTAAGTCGATCTGTCTTCAGCAGCAACAATGCGCCGGTCGAGGACACGTGGGGCGACGCGCTGCGGAAGGTGTGGGTACCGGCAATCGAATGTTTTCCGAACGGTGGCGCCATAGGCCACGGAGCGCGACGAAAAGGAATGTCCCATTTGCCTCAACGCAATCGAGTGCGACCTTGCCGCGGAAATAGCCTGTGATCGGACTGGCATAGGAGCAAGGCCGTGACGCTCCTAAGCTGCTCCCATCTCTTGCACAGCGACTGCCTATGCGCCTTCGAGGCCTTTAACATCTACGAGGTGCACCTGTGCCCGGTGTGTCGCGGTCAGTACACGAGCCGTCCGCTGCAATGCGATATGTCGTCGTTCGCTTCACTTTCGTGAGTCGCGCGTCAAAAAAAGAGTAAAAAGTGCAAAAAAAGTTGCGCGAAACCAGTGCATTTGACTGCACGTCTTGGAAAACGCTTGGGAACCACGTGGTCCGACCAAACTTTGGAGTTGTCGTGGGCGATTGCAATGTTTCTACCCGCGGTACCGAACACCTCACGCCGATCTCCGCCGAGGGCTCAGCTCGACTCGCACCCATCGAGTCCATCAATAGGCCCTGGACATGCATCGTCGTCGGAGCATCCTCTGGCCGGCGCCATCGCGAAAGGGGGGACGCGGCCCCTCGGACGTTTTTTCATTCGTACGATGAGCTGTCCGTGTTGGCGAGCTGGCGGCCAGAAGCGGGTGATCCGGACCGACATAGGACGGGACTGCAGCTGTCGCGGACTCATCCCTGGTTGCACCGCCCGCCAATGTCAACACTTTGCACTTTTGTCGAAATGCCATCTGGTGCACCTCGTGGCAGTTCTCTCGCATGGCTCTTTGGGGCGCCATACAACCAACCTGTGCAGCGTCGATGGGAGATCCAGCGCGCCCGGCAGACGACACCCGGCACCACGTCGGCCACAACTTAAATTACCTTCCCCACCACAACCGACATGGAAACACCCACACACGCCCGGACGCACACGCTCCTGCGCCCCTCCTTGACGCCGACCAAACTCCTCAGTCCGCGCGCATCTCTTCCATCCTTCCAGCGCTTCCTCTCAACGCCGAGTCCTGTCTGGAGCCCGAAACTGAACCCCTTCCTGAACCCGCTCGAGTCGACGTGCAAGTCGTTTGCCGGTGAGCGCTGTGCGCGCCTCGGCTGCACACGGTACGCCAAGGTCTCGCAGCTCTGCCTCCTCCACGTCCGCGAAGTCATGACGCCCAAGACGCTCTCGCGCGCCACAACGCCCTCGTCCGCCGACAAAGCCAAGCATGTGAATCGTCGCTGCAAACACGACACGTGCGAAAAGTACGCACTTGCTGGTGGCTACTGCATTGGTCACGGGGGTGGCAAGCGTTGCCAGGAGGCCAACTGCCACACGATCGCTCAGAGTGGCGGCTTCTGCAAGTTTCATGGCGGAGGCACTCGTTGCCGCGAAGAAGGCTGCACACGCATCGCCAAGCGCAAGGGCGTTTGCAAGGAACATGGCGGACGCCACCTGTGCAAGATTGACGGTTGCCAAAAGTGCGCCCACAAGAGCGGCCTTTGCGTCGCCCACGGAGGCGGCCGCAAGTGCTCCGTGGACGGCTGTACAAAGATTGCCCAGGGCAAGGGCATTTGCTACACCCACGGAGGTGGAAAGCGCTGTGCCATCGACGGCTGCAACCATGCCGCGCGCCGTGGTGGCTTTTGCATCACGCACACCAACCGCGCCTGAAATCCCTGCGTCCCCGTGCTAAATTAACCACCTGTGTGTACAATATAATGTCCTCAATTTGAATGTGATCACTGACATTGCCGTTTGCCGATTGCACCAAGGACTGAAGTTGCCGCCGTGTCCTGGCCCTCGACTCGCGACATGGCCGACTGGGATCGGCAAAGGAATGATTCCTTGACACCTGATTATGACTTGCGTACAAGTACTGGCGGAGGAGATATTTCGTGCATCACTGCCATCCCACCACAATGCCGTTGGACTCCTGGCTTGCTGCTGGCGATCGTCACCGACTCGACTTCAATCCATGGATCTGACACGAAGACCGTCCTCGCTCCTCCCTCCAGAGGCCGAGGACCATCGATTCCCGTACAATAGCAGGGACGGGCTTGCGTCATTGCATTGCAGGGCCGTGACGACTTGCTGCTTACCTACGCACCTGTCCCAACCGGCTCATAAAAAGCCCTCGCTGCTGGCCGGTGTGCGTTTAACGTAGTATAACGTAGTGCGTCCTACGGAATTAACCTCCACCCCCTCTACGGCGCTTACAAAAGGCCAGTCATGTGGTGCGCCAGGTGGTTTGACCCAAGCGGCAGATTCGGTCCGTGTAATGCGTGTCACGCCATTTCACTTGGCCCCGTGACACCAAGGACTTACCAAGATGCCTTCCGCGGTCGACCCCCTACGCTGGGAGGAGCTATCCCAGCGCGCGCAGCACCGCCAGCTCGTCGAGGACATCGCCCGCGACGCCGTCCAGAACTCGGACCTATGGGTCGACGAGGCCCGTGACGACCGCTCCGGCTGGAAGCTCACGGTCAACAAGCGCAACATGCAAGTCTTCCGCGCGCGCCTTTTAGACGCGGGCAAAGCCAACCCGTCCCTGTACACGTTCCTGACGGTCGGATACCTCGCGACAGGATTTGAGGAGCTACGGCAAGCACTCGTGGCACCGACGTCGATCGACGACCAGATCGTGCAGTCGTATTTGCTCGAGAAGGACTTTGTGACTTCGCACGTCGTGCACAATTACATCGGTGACGACGAAGATGACGACCTTCTCGACAGAGGCTCCGACGTGGACTTTTTCGGGGTCAAGTACCTCAAGTTCACGCTGCCGGGGACCAAACTTGGTGTACACGCGCGCGATACAGTCTACCTCGAGGTGCCTCCTCTCTCGCAACGGCGCAACTCATGTGACTGCTAGTACATCACGGTGCTACCTGACAACCATGGCATCGACACATTGTGCAAGGTCATCTACTCGATTGACAACTGCGTACCCAGCGTCGAACCAGACGTGTACCGCGCAACGATCATGGACACGATGCTCTTTCGCCCGGCCCAGAACGGCAAGATCCACGTCGTCGTTAAAAGCTACCACGACATGAAGGGCAACGTACCCAAGTACCTCGGCGACCAGTCGTCGCTTTGTTTCTGGCGCATCCACCGCAAAATCGCATCACTCGCGCACATTCGAAGCCTCCTCGCTGCCACCCAGCTTCGCCCGTCTGCATCGCTCACGCAGTCGCACCCGATCACGCGCGCGTCGTATAAGCGCGTCATCGAGCAGTACGTCTTGGGGGTCTGTGCTACTGCTGACTGAGCCCTGTAGCACCAAAAAGACGTGCGTTGTATGCGTCAAGAAGTTTTCGCTCTTCAGTACCAAACTGCTATGTCGGCTTTGCGCCCTCGTATGTTTCATTGCGTCAACTGCAAAGTCACCATCTATCTGTAGACCATGTGCAGCAAATGCGTTCTCCGGGTGTCGTATGCGATTCAGGACGCCCGCACAACGGTGGCTACGATGCACAAGGCTTCCATGACGACGTACACGGAAGAGTTTTGCCTCATTTGCGTCCGCGCCCATGCGCCTTGCACCGGTACACCCGCAACCTTGCTGCAGGCAGTCTCCTAATCTGTTGCTAGACGACCCGAACCAAATCGCTAGCACAGCGGCAACGACGCCTGTGGACATGCCGGCGTGGCCCTTCTCCGATTCGGTAGCATCCGCCAAGTCGAGCTTCTCGTCCAAGCCGGCACGGCCAAGCGAGACGTACTTTGGCACGATGAACTTTCCGGGCGTGCGTCGGAGCTCCACAGCGGGGTACCGCGACGAACGGGAGTACCGGCTGTCGAAAGAAGAGCAACCACCGCTAGTACTGCTGACTCCGAGTCAAATGTCGGCCCTCGAGGACGAAAGGCTGTCGGCCAAGGAAGCACCCGACGTCTTTGAAGAAATGCGGAAGTCGATCGCGATCCAAGAGAGCTTGCTCTCGGCCATGCGTGCGAGTTGGCACGGCACGACCGAGGCCGAAGGGTACATGCCGCGCCGCATGTCGCGCATGGACCGCGAGCGCATGTCCGAAGAGCGCTTCGCACGCGACGAGAACCGGTTCGAAGAACTCGACGCCTGAGGCTGACTAAGACTATTATTATTACCAATAGAAGGCGCTACAACTAAATAGGATCAGAGGGTGTACGACTGGTGGGCTCGGATCGGCTCGTCGTCCTCGTCGATGTGGTAGCTCCCGACGCTCAGGATGTTGGACGCCCGCGGCTCCACAACGTCGATGTGCACAGAGCGCGCGTTGTTAAAATCCTCGCGAAAGAAAATCGCCGACGATCGCCGGTTGGGCGCAAACGAGTCCAGAATGTCGTCCGAGATGGCTGTGGATCGTGAGCCATCGAGCGATGCCAGAGCTGACTGGTGCTGGTGGTGTTTGCGGAAGAGGGCAGAGGGTTTTCGCGGACTTCGTTGCGCCTCGAGCATGGCGGGCGGTGGCGAGATGGGCCAAAAGGTCGAGTCGCGTGCCGGCTCGCGCTTTTGGCGCCGCCGAAGTACGCACACGACACCGAGAGCTAGGACACCAGCGCCAATGATGCCGCCCAAAACCCCCACGACCGTGCTCATGCTAGAACCACCGTCGCCGCTCGGTGCCGTCGTCGCATTTGATGTTGTAGGCGGCGCAGTTGTCGTCACCAGCGATGTCGTCGCTGCTTGGCTGGAGTCCGTGGAAGGTGCAACGACGGCGGGCGCTGGAGTCACGGCAGGTGCCGGCGCGGGTGCCACGCTGCTCGGCGCCGGTGTCCACACCACGGATGTCTGCGACGGTGGGGCAGGTTTCCAAGTATTCGGCGGATCCGCTACTGTTGTTACCGGTGGAGGTGGAGAGGCTGTCGTCGGGGGCTCAAGTGTCGTTGTGGCCGGTGCCGTCGTAGTAGGTGCCGAGGTCGTCGGTGGCACTGTCGTTGGCTCGTTTGTGGAGGGAGCAGGCGTAACCACGTCAACAAGCGGTGTCACCACTGGAGTTTGCGCCGACACGGCAGTCACGACGATTAGGACGACAGCGAGCTGAAGAAAGCGCATCGGTCCTCGACTGGTGCAAACGGAACTGGTCCCCGGCAGGCGGCAGGTTGCTTCGTGTTTGCAACACTTTCTTGGGTCACACTTTGGCTTCGGTAGTAAATATGCATTTTTATCCAGCTTGGGGAGCAATGAGATGGAAAACGTATGCAAATCCATGCCTGGCCTATCAATGTTCGAGTCCATGTCATGATGTCGCCCGAGGAGGTCACCAGCTGGCTTGCTGCCTCAAGCACATGCCTCCCAAGGCAGAGCAATGCCGTTTGTACTGCTGCTTTTACTGCAGTGCACTGTACAGGCAACGAACGCCAAGCCCGCTCTCCGATGCAGATTTGGCAGCGCCTCTTGCGGTGGGCGTGCCACTCTCCGTAGTGTATTTTTGGTGCAGTGTACCGTACGTGCAGAGCCTCGCGATGCATTGACAAAAACATGACTTCGTGAAGCAGGGGCAGACCATACATACACCTGCAGTTCCCCAGCGGCGTTTCCAACGGCGCGCCAAACCTAAGCTCAACCTTCGGACTCGGTATTTCATTGCTTTCTACGGGCGACCCTCGCTGCACGCGATGCCTTGCTGGAAGGCCAACCCCCCGACCAGGACTGTAATGTCGCGTCAGCATGGCGGATGCAATTTGGATTGTATTCTTCATGCATAATCCGAAGCAACAGTAGTATGAAACATATCGCGTGTGAATCACACCAAGGAAATTTTCACTACATGACAAATGCGAAAGTTAAACGAATAACGTTAACGTCAAGATGCAGTCACGACAACTGCTGTACTCCTGGTAAAAGTATGAGCAAAGTCTGCTGTTCTCGTGCAGGATTGGGTCACACAACATTCGTCGAGGTATGTCATGTGTCAGCGTGAGGAAATAAACCTAAGATCTGCTTTATAGAGCCCTAGGGGGTGAGAAAGTTGCGCTTCAGCGACTTCAGCGACACAAGCATCCACACCGTAGTGGTCGCGAGTACATTATTGTCGTCGTGGAATTGTTTCAATTTTGCATGACAGTGACACTTTCCATCGAAGCCATTTTAGCGCATTATAGCATTAAGTGAAATACCGCGAGATTATCATTTGCACCTGTAGCCCGATGTCTTCCTTCGGAGTGCAGAGGTCCAGCATGAGACTACAATTAAAATTGAGTGATGGCGATAATTATATGTTTTGAAAACTAGACAGCGTTTTAATCCGCAAGTCGTACAAATCACTCATGTCGGGCTGCACTGTAGTGTACGCTACTCGGAGTACACATACACACATGATGCTTTTGAAATACTCGTAGATACGTAGGCAAACACCTGAGCGCCGGGTTGACGGGTCGGCTATGCGTTAAGTCCTAACGAGACCAAGCCCATGGTGCACATTCTCAATTTCGTTCTAATGACGAGATATGCTATAGTGTCGTTATGACACATACAAGGTCCTATTGTCCTATAAGACCGCAGCTACAGGTCGGACATATATGTGCCGTCGTGCACCTGCAACCTGGTTAACAATGTAAGGTAAGCGTGTGCGCCGGACCTCGAGACAGCAGTTCCCGCTTAATTGATACCGTGCCAAATGCGATGTGGAAACGAATCTGTGCTTTTAACGGGTGAGCATGGCTTCATTTGTTTTTAATGGGAGCCTTCTGCGTAACCACTGCCGCGAAACGAACTACACCAATATTGCAGACGAATTGAGTTTGACGTGTGCCATCTGCCGCTAATGCCGTCTTTACGTGTGCAACCAACCACAGCGATCACTCCGGTTAGCTCCCGATGGACCAGCGAGGTCATCAGCTACACTCTGGTTGGCAAGCGTCTCAACGTCGAGGTAGTTCACCCAGTCCCAGAGGGTGAACTCAAGGCGTCAACCATGCTCATCGCATTTGTCGGCGGCCCCGGAGGTCTATGGAAAGTCGACCAAGCAAAGGGTGCTATAATCACATGCATGTCCACGCGGCAGAAAGCCGATGAAGGCCTTGAGAACGAATCGTGCCCATGGGAAATCGTGCTTGAGCGGCCGGACGCGAACCCAACGATTCGACACAAGACTGAGGGAGCCTGTACTGTGACGCTACTGCCGCCCCTACTCCTCCACTGCAGGACCACGATATTCAACGTTTACAGAATCGACACGGTCGCCCAGACGTTCGACGCTGATGTCTACTTCGAGTTACGACTGCGCGCCATTGCAACGCGTGACGCTGACAAAGAGTGGATTGAGGAGGTTGCGACCGCCATTGGGTTGACGATGCAAAAGATCGATTGCCTTAACATCATTACGCTCGACGGCGAGCGGGAGCGCTGGACCATGTACAGCCAACGGGGCTCGATTCCAAACCGAGTCGACTATTGCTTTAAAGTGCGATGCCGCGGCTCTTTTTCAGAGCAGCTCGAGCTCGAGAATTTCCCCTTCGACCAGCAGCAGCTGCACGTGATTTGGTCCGTAAACCTCCCGCAGCACTATGTCCGTTTGCGTCCGAACGACCACTACCCGAGTCTCTTCCTCCACAACAACTTCCAGCAAGCTAACGTCTTTTCAGTCGCGACGGATGAACACGTTATCGCAACAGTGGAGCAAAGCGACCCAGCTGAGTCGTCGTCAGGGTTCGTGTACGACCACTGTAAAACCTCCATCGTCCTCCAGCGGAAACCGGGCTACTATGTCACCAACATCATCGTCCCCATGGGCGTTCTGACCTATCTCGGATACATTTCCTTCGCCGTCGACTCGCCCGGCGTGCGTCTTGGCACGGGAGACCGACTTTCCATTTCCCTTACGCTGCTGCTCACGGCCGTCGCCTACAAATTCGTTGTCGCTGGTGCTATTCCACAGATTCCGTACATGACGACGTTAGACCGGTATGACATCACTGCTGGTCCTCCTAAGCAGTAACTTGTGTGTCTGATTAGGTACACGACTTTTAGCTTTGTTTATCTGTGCGCGATTGCATTGGAAAATGCCATATTTCCAGCGGCCTGTGCAGGCGACGGCTGCTTCGAATCGGAAAATACCCTTTTGGCGATTCTTCTCGCCGCCTTCACTGTGGGCAACGTTTCGTTTGCCTTCACCGTGCACGTGAATCTGCGCCGCCGCGATGCCCTCCTTCGAGGGTGCATGGAGTACCATCTCCTCCAACTCCTCGTCGCCCAGGAGCACCCAACACTTTCGGACGCCGAACGAACCACGGTCCTCGCCGAATTGTGCAAAGAGATGAAGATCAAGCCCTTGACATCCCTCGACAACGTCGCATTCGCCGGTGTCACCAACCCCAAGAAACTGATATTAAGCGCCGAGCGCAAAAAGCAGTGTCGCCAGCAACTCGATCTCCTTGTGGCCAAAATAAAGTAGTGGAGCCTTTCACTGCAATTGCCAGCCACCGATCAAGATTTTGTGCCTTTGCACAGGGTCTCTTCTCGCCGTTTTCAGTCGGCCTTTGGCTGTCCATCGCCCCGAAGGTAGTTCTATGCGAGATCAAACTCACCCAAACAACGCTCGCGACACTTAAACCTGGAATGACTAGAGTTGCGCTGGTGGGCTTGGAAACCAAATCATCTGGAGACATGATAATTACCACATGAAACGGCGTGATTTACACGTGGGAAAAGAAACCCGCGGAAAAAAGCCAAATTTTGGGTTTCAACTGCCAGCTCGACGGGTCGGAGCATGACACCACCGACGGGGCTCTCCGTGTGCTCGCCCATGAGCTCTCTGAGCCTCATGACGACGGCGACGTCGCCCACGAAGAAGATGAAGAAGGAGCCAAGCGTCATTTTGCTGCCCAAAGAGCTTCGCTCGAGCGACGAGGCCCAGCGGGTTGAGAGCGCCACAGTTCTTCGTGAGAGTGCAGCGCACGAGGCTTTTAGCCGAAGGTATGCTCAGCCATAGGCATTTGATTTATCTCGGACAGTCGCACCGATGGCTTTGGATACGTCGAGACAATCCAATACATGCAGATTCTCGACAGCCATTGTCGGTTCGAGTTCGAGCCGGAATCACCCCTCATGGTCGTGACGGGCCACCCTGCGAGTGGCAAGTCGTCGCTGCTTATCAACTGGGTTCAGCAGCGCCAAAAAAAGCCACAACCTAGTCCTGAAGTCATCTTCCAGCATTACTGCGGCTGTTCGTACGAAAGCGTCAAGGTACCAACGCCTTTTTGTTTGTGGCTAAGTCGACGAGCTCTCGGTGTTCTTATTTCGCCTTATGTTTCACCTCAAGGCAGCCTTTTCGCTTCGAGATTTTGAGGTATACGAGCAGAGCTCCAAAAGGTCGACGAGCTCCTAGCTTCCGAATGAACACGAGGAGGAAAAACTCAAATTTTCTCTCGCTCGGTGCCTTGAGGGGGCCGTGGGTCACCGCGCGACCAACCAAAACGGCAAGCGGAAGAAGTACTTCTCGGACTGCTTGAATCGGTGACGTAACTTTTTGGGTAGCATCATTATCGTTCTCGATGGTGTGGACAATCTGCGCACCGAAGACGGTGGGGAAAGTTTGTCTTGGCTGCCGAACAACCTACCCGCCGGTCTCTTCCATGCTGTCGTCTCGTAGGCTTCACAATGGCTGTAGGCGTTCGCATCCTCTTGTCTGCCACCAAGCCGTCAAAGAACGCCCAGTTAGCAAGCTGCCGCTGGATCGTCCGCAAAGAATACAGCTATGATAGCGAGTACGCCAATGATTTCTACACTTACCATGACCGACAAATCCAGCGACGACCTAATTTTTGAGTCGACCCTGCCGCCAGATGTGTCAGACACCCACACAATCAAAGAACTACGTCGGCGCAAGGCTGGCTTCCTCACTGTTGAGCCTCTGGACGAGCGAATGTGCTCGAAGATCATCCACGTACGACCCTCAAGCATCTCTGCTGCCAACTTAACACGAACTAGGAGCACTTTCGGCGGGTGCCCACTGTGCAGTGTTTCTTGGGCATCATGTGCCGCGTTGTAGAGCCCAATAACAATGGACGACGACGCGATCCAGAAGCTGCTTGATGGCCGCGGAAGCAGCTCGCCGCTGTACCTGCGCTTCGCCCTAACCATGTACGACTCGAGCCCAGCCAAGTCCGAGTACCTCAACGGCGTTCTTAATGTCTACGACTTCCCCACTCTCTACGAGGTGCGTTTTCTCCGAGTGGCCAAAGACTGAGCATATTGTACCGTGTAGTTCATCTTGCAGCAGTGGAAGACGACGCTGCTGGCGGATGTCCAAGAAAACTACGAAGCGGTGCTCGCCAAGTGGCAGCGCGCCCCGGCCGCCGACACGGCACCCGAGACAAAGCGGCGCAGCAATCGCCGCGAGTCAGAAGCGATTGCACCGGCGCCGTCGGCGCTCGAGGAGGACGAGATCGACAAGGCTCGGGCCGCCGTCGAACGGCGCGCGCTTCTGGCTCGCCACGCGCTCTCGCTCTTTACCGTTTCGCGCTTCGGGCTCTCCGAGAAAGACTTCCATCACTTGCTGGACGATGCGGCACCGCGAACCGTGCGCACTGTGCTCTTCCAGCTCCTGCTGCCACATTTGATGGCGATTCATCGGCGGGACTGCGACGTCGTCCTGTACGACTTGAGTCACAACCAGCTCCGGCTACTTGCGCGGTCAGGTACTTGTCAGGAAGGGGGCTGAAGGTGGGTGGGTGTAGGTACGGCTTTCTACGGGACGACGGACTCCGGCATGGCTACCACAAGGCGATCGCGTCGTACTTTGAAAAGATGCCGGCGAGCCAGCGTCGTGTCGATGAGCTTCCCGTGCAACTCGAGTGCTGCAATATGTGGTCCCAGCTGCAGTGCTGCCTCGTGGACATCAAGATGTTTCAGCTGTGGTGGCACGAGCGCAACCGCCAAGACTTTTTGGCCTACTGGCGGACGTTGCGGTCGTACTTCAGCATGCACGATCCCGTAGACGACTACATTCGCTCCCTCGACGACTACATCGAGTTTGAAGGACCAAGCACAGAGGAGCTTCTTTCGTTGTTTCTGACGGTTGGGGCTCGGTGGCAGGGCCGACTTGAACACAGTGGTGTTTCGTAGATCACGGAGTTTCTGCGTACGTGGCAACGGAGCGATGAAACCAAGGTTGTCATGGATCGTCCAGACCCGCCACAGCTCAAGGAGTTTATCAACAGCCAGGGCACGTTCTCGCTGTCCCACTTGACTGACGTCGAGAGCAAGCAGATCCAAGGCATCGTTGAGTACCTCTGTCCCCACGAAGCCGACGACGGGTACTACGTACAGCGGTGGCTTTGGACGCAGTTTCCGCTCATCGCCGTCTCGTTCGAAAACTTGTTTCTCAAAAAATTTACGCACGACGCCGATGTGGCGGCTACGATTGAAGCCGTTGACTCGGTGCACAGCACTGCTGGTTCATCCTTCCACGAGGCACCGATAGGCAGCAAGGGTAAAGACAAAGCCCTGTCATCCAGTGCACCGTCGCCAAAGTCCACACCCGCTGTGCTGCCCAAGGCAGTCGCCTGCAACGAGCGTAAACGCATCATCACGCGCCACTCGCCCAAGAAGAACTCGATGGCCGCCCTCGAGTACCTCAACCCGGGCGACTCTGGAGCCCTGGAGTTTGTCGAGTCGAGTGGCAACACCAACATCAACCTGTCGATTCCGGCGCTTAAAGTGAGTTGCCTGTTCACGTGCTCAGCTCTATGGCGATGTAGGAACAGCTCCGCGAGCTTCGTAGCCGCCACGACAAGCTCAAGTTTCTTTCAAAGGAGCGGGCAGACATCCTGGCCGCTCTCGAGGCCAAACTTGCGGATGCCAAAGCCAACTCGTCGCACCAGAACCAGAACTCGCAGCTTCGCGACACACTCACCGAGAGCATCCGCATCGCATTGCTTGAGGCCACGCACGGGCGACAGAAGAGCGACTACTACAAGACAATTCTGCGGCAATGCGAATCGAATCCGGCGCGGGATCCGAACGTAGGCTTTGTATTCGATCTCGCCTTGATGTGGTCGGTAGATCATCGAGGGCTCCGAGAGCAGCGTTCGGAAAATGAAGCAGGACATCACCGACCTGCAGCAAAAAGCGCAGGTTATCGGGTACGAAACCCGCCTTGCGTCGATCGAGATCCCGAAGCTCACGGCCGCCATACAAGAAAAGCTCCAAATTCATCAAATGGCGCTGTCGCGGTAGCGTATCTACAGGCAGCAACGAGCCCACGGCGGTGTAGGCTGCGGTGGCGCCATTTGCAGATTGAGCGGCAGATGGACTGGGAGGCACGCTTCCGTCTCTCGGCCAAAGAGATGAAGAAGCAAGCGGAGGGCGACTTGAGCACCGAAGAGGAGGTCGAAATGCTCAACCAGATCAAGGAGAAGGACGAGCACAAGCTCGAGATGAGCTGCATCCGTGTCAAAAAGGTCCAGGACCTCAAGATGTACAAAGGCAGCAACTACAGTGACGATGGCATCCTTGGCATGCTACGACATGTGGGTGTCAACGAAGCGGACCAAGTGCTCCTTCGATGGCACGATCAGGTACGATTGCTTTCAAAGCGTCTAGGCAAGTCCCGGGTCTAGGCGGAGCACGCGGCGCAGCTAGCGACTGAGGAAAAAGAAGCCGAGACTCTCGTTCTGGCGTGTCGGCAGGAGCTTGAAAGCGTACGCGTTGAGTTTCAAAACCTCAAGCTTGGTCAGACGACCGCGACGGCCACGCCGAAACAGGGCAGGGGCGATGGCCCGAAAGCTGTTAGCGTCAAGCAGCTGGAGCAGCAGCTCTCAGACGCGACGACGATCTCCCAGCAGAAGAAACAGCGCGCCCAGCGTCTCAAGACGCTCTCTGAGGTGCACTGCTGCGCGGACGTGGGCTAATTGGGGCGTAGAACCTGCACTTGGGGCTCTTGCACATCGCGCAGATGCTGGGAGTCAAGGCCAACCAAGGCATGGACACGACGATGCTCGTGGACGCCGTGGAGCAGAGTGTTCGAAGCCTCATCGGCGACGACGCCACGGCCGCCGGTCCCGGGGCAATGCGCAAGAAGACCATCGTGGCCGCACCGGTGGCAGACTTGCGGGCCGATAACAAGCCGCGCTACAACATTCGCGTGCGCAACGCCGACGCTTTGGATGACGGCAGCGACGACGGCGGTGGCGGCGCGTCGGACCAAGAGGACTTGGACGACGACCACGTCCTCGAGCGGTCGACGATCAAAGCAGACGCGCTGCTAGAGCTGCAGAAGCGGTCCGTGGACAAGCGTGGCGACCGGCGCACCGCAAGCAAGAAAAAGAGGCCCCCCGCCGTCGAGTCAACCTAAACCGTTGGATTCGCATCTTAAATGTCAAAGTCCCACTCTTGATACATTCGGAAGAAGCAGAAATGATTGCGCTTTCGCACTGTACGCACCGAGTGCAACTGAACGACGCCGCGCTTCAAGGCAACGACGACGTATCGGCGCATGAAAGATGCAGCCGCACGCCGTCAGACCGGATCCCTGCGTTGCGACTCCTAGTACAGTGCAACGCGTATGGATGAGTATTGTGGTAGAAGTATCCATCGCTCGAGCGTTTGCGGGGGACCTGCTGCCGTCCACTTCAAGCGCGCCCATTAGTGTCGATGCTGCACTGCGCAGGCGTCTGCGCTTCATAGAACCATAGACGCGACTTCAATTCCTATGCAGCCTCGCTCTTAGAACACGCATCGCGATAGACACACTGCGGTCGGGCTGCCAGCCAACGCAGTCTCACAAAAGCGACGTTGTCCCAGACGCCGTGTTGACTCCTCCACCTGCGTCACGCCGAGGCAACTGCAACGGCACCGCTCATTGTCGTGGCCACCGCGATCTTTTGCTGCGCTGAAGCCCATTTCCATGCACCGGCGCGCGCCGTCTTTGCGCCCTGGTGAGTCCCCGCGCCAGACCTCCGATTGGCCTTGGAACCTCATGCCGCGTTCGAAGAAGGCAAGAGGTTCCTCGCGCGAGACGGCGTTATTCCTGGCCGCCTCTCGGGCGTCGCCGCCCAGCTCAACGCGTCTCGGCAGCCTCGTCCGTGCAAAACCGCTGCGATGATAGGACAACGTACATGGCAGCCCTGCCGCACAGAGACAGTCCGGCCAAAGTGGGCCGCAACGTTCACGGAACGTGCGGTCCGAAGGAGGCGGGTGCCAACGTTGGCGTGTGTCGAAGCAGACCCTGCGAGCACTCATGGCACCTGGCGCGGCCGGCGGCGAGAGCAGTGACGAGGTCCACGGCAGCGTGGCACGTTGGGTGGCCTTGTGCTGGACGGACGCCGTTCGAATTGCCGCCCCCAGAGCATTACTCACGCCGGGCCAGGCAGGGGACGGAGCGAGCGAGTTTGCACATTGCACACGCCGGCTCTCGGGTGACTTGCTGACGGCTCCGATCTTGTCAGTTTGCACTTTGCGATGCGCTGGCTGGACCAGTGGCGGCGGTCGTCCATGATGGGCCCTCTGAGCTTCCAGAAGCCAGGGACGCTGCCGTCCAGCATTTTTTGCTTCCCCCACGATGTGCGCGCCATGACGGACTCGGAACTCGTGGCGCATGGCGATGCGATCTCCCGCCGGTTCCTACGGCTGTGCGGGACGACGAAACACGTACGCCGGCAGCGCACGCCAGTCGTCGCCAAGTACGACAAGGCCGCGCACCTGTACACGGTCCACGCCGTCGTCGAGATCCCGAACGCGCGGCTGGACGAGGTCGTTGAGCTGCTCGCAGGCGACATGGACCCTTCGACGGCCGTGCATGGGTTTAGCGTCTTCCTTGCTCGTGTCTTTGGCTCGGACCTGCTGGCGACGACGGACGTCCGATGCTGCGCTGACTCGGACGTCGCGAGCGTGTCGAGCATTGACGACGAGGTAGCGCTCTCGACCCTCGCACGCCTCGACCGCTCGGGCGAAGACGGCTGCGCATCCGTGAAGCAATCGGTCTTCGCCCACCAGGGGCTCTTCTCGAAGCGGCGGTCCGAATGGCTGCTCCTCGACTTTGCAAAGTCGCTCGGGCCCACGAGCTTCGTGCGGGTCTTCAAAAGCGTCGACAACAACGTGTCGCACCCGACGCACGAACGCAAGCGCCGCGCGGAACGCATGATTAAGCGCCACAAGCACGTGCTCTTCGGCTTCCACGTGGAGGAGATCGCCAACAAAGGCGTCGTGCGCGTGACGTTTCACGGGTCGCACTTCAGCCTCCAGGCGCAAAAGGAGACGCAGATGTACTTGGAGCGCATCGCCACGTCGCTCGCGACGATGCCGGACCTCGTCTTCAGTCGCCGCCTTGGACGCCGCCTCAAGACGCGCCGCCTCAAGATTCCCGAGCTCACGCGCGAGTGCTCCGGCTGCGGCGACCTTCTCACGGTCCGGCGGTCCGTGTGCCGCTTGTGCAACGAGTACTTTTGCTACGACTGCTCGACTCTGCAACGCGCCGAGACGTCGGTCAACGTCCCGCTGCTCGAGCTCCGTGTGTGCCACGACTGCGTCCGCCACGCCAAGGAGGGCGGCGACATGGAGTTTAGCACGGACCACGTCGAGCTCGCACCCTTTATCAACAGCGGGTGTCACGACCCATCGTGGCTCTTTGCAATTAGCGACAGGGCCATGTTTCGCATTAGCGAAGGCACGGCCGAAGGCAGCGGCACGCCTTCCTACTGTTGACAGCTACAACTATCTATTCCCCCAATCCAACTAATATATTGCACCCGCGTCGGATCGAACGACGTGGACCATCATCGAACGCGTGTGTGGGTTATGCGTCGGTCGCTGACGACGTCGCTAGAGAAATGCCTATCGAGCCGACTGCCTGCAATGCTTACCTGTCACACGGATGTCCTTCGACAGCCGCCATTGATGCTCCAGACAACGTCAACCCCCCACTGTCGCCTAAACGCGACTGCCGCGCCAGCCTCCCGACGTGGCCTGCCCGCCCCGCCCGTCGCCAGCGTCGCCGGAGCCGCTGAAAATTGGAAAACCGGAGGCCGATCTTTCGCCTCTTTCGCCAATCAGAACGCAGATGGCAGCTGGTCCTGGTGGCTGCCACGGGTTGTCGCAGACAAGCACCCTCACTTCTGCCATGGGCATCGTGGACGAGCGCCGCCGCAGCACGAGCTCCGACTACGGCTACTGCTCGTGCTGCGAGAGTGCGCATGAACACGACACGCTCATGCAAGTCTCGCAGCCGTGGAACCCGCTGCGCCGTCCGAGCTGGCAGACGGCGATCGTCACAGCGCTAGGTGGCACCGTTCTCTTCCTGGTCAATCAGCTCACGACGCTTCTCGTGGGCTTCTACCCGTCGCACGCCAAGCACATACTCCACGCGTCGCCGCTTCAAATTTCGCTGCTTTTTTCTATCTATCCACTGTGCATCATGCTCGCATGCCCCGTGGCGTCGGCCGCCGCCAACCGGATTGGCCGCCAAAGCGTGCTCTGCCTTGGCCTCTTTGGCAGCGCCATGGCCACGATAGCCTTCGGCTATGCCACCAACATTTATTTGCTTGTATTCCTGCGAAGTGTACAGGGCTGGGGCGCCGGCATGGCCATCGTCGGCAGCGTTGCCATGCTCGCCGATGCCTTCGCCGGCAACGTCGGCCACGCCGTGAGCCTCACCGAGCTCGTTATCGCCGTTGCCTTCATCAGCGCGCCCATGGTTGGTAGCGCGCTCTACGACCTCGGCGGACTCCAGCTACCGTTCTTGACCTCGGGCGTCGCACAGCTGGTTTGCGTCATGGTTTTGCCCTCGCTCTTCCTCGAGTACGGGCTGCCAGACGGCCTGGCGCCAGCGACGGCTGTGAGCATTAACGCCGACGACGACGCCGGCGTTACCGACGCACTCAACCGGACGTCGATTGCGTGCCTGGCTGTAACAGCGGTGGCCATGTGCGGCTTTGGCCTCATCGACCCGAACCTCGGCTCTCACCTCCAGAAAGAGCTTGGCGCACAGCACACGGCGGTCGGTGTCGGCTTTGGTCTGAGCGCCCTCGTTTACTACGGCGGCAGCGTCGCGTACAGTGCCTTCAGCGGCCGCTGTGGCTGCAAGCCTGCCATTATCGCTGGCGTCTTCGTGAGCGCAAGTGGCTTTGCCGTGCTCGGTTTGCCTTCCCTCGTCGCGGCGCCGAGCGCGCCCGCTGCGTGGGCCCTCTGGAGCGTACAAGGCCTCGCGCTCGTGCTTATCGGTAGCGGCACGGCCGTCGCGCTGGCCCCCGTGCTGCCGTTGGCGCTTGCCTCGCTCGACACGATCAAGCCGACGCATGGCCTCCAGCTGCTCATCGGGCTGTTTGGCAGCGCCGTGTACTTGGGCCAGGCCATCGGGCCGTTCGTGGCGCTAGGCCTCATGCAGGTGCTGCCGCGGGCACGGACAAGCTACTGCCCGGACGGCCAGCTATGCGAGAGCCCGCTGCCGTGGGTGTTTGTCGTGTTTGCGTGTTTCCTCGGCGCCTTTGGCTTGGTGCTGGGTGGGCTTCTGCCGTCGGAACAGCCGGTCGCAACGCGGGCGCTGCTCAAAAAAATGAGCAGCCTCGGCATGTACCTCCCTGAGTACGGGCAGTTTGTCGAGTTCGACGACGATGAAAACCCTGAGAGCTTTGAGGAGGACGAGGCGACACCGCTGCGCTACCTTCACTCCCCGACGTCGTACGGCACGGGTACGTCCCTCGCTGGCCGCTCCGCGATGACACCGCCCGTAGGGACCGCGGAGGAGGTGCGGCAGGGCTGGGTGTGCCGGCGCAGCGACTCGAATGGCGGGCGCTATATCTGCGGCCCGCCCCAAGAAGTGTTTGGCCGCTCGTAAAACTGCATGTATTTTGCTTAGACGACGAAGTTGAGCAGCGTGTGCTGGCCCTGCTTCTTGGACGGCACGTACACGATCTTGCGAATCGGCTTGTCGCCGAGGTGCTTCTGCACACTGGGCTGCGCGAGCGCGAGGGCCCGCAGCGTCTCCTCGTCGGCGTCCGCCGGCACCCGAAGGGTCTCGCGTGTCTTACCGCGGATCTGGATCACGACTTGTACCTCGGCGTTGGCAAGAACGCTCGGGTCGTGGACGGGCCACGGGAGGTCGTGGACGTCGACGCTTGGGTTCAGCACCGCGTGCATTTCGGACGCATTGTGCGGCGCAAGAGGCGCCAGCATCGTTACGAGCGACTGCACGGCAAACGTATACGCAGGCGTACCCGCGAGGTGGCTGAGCTGGCCCATCTTGTTGGAGAGCTTCATGAGCTCCGCGATGGCAACGTTGAAGGCCTGAGTCTCCTCGAGCGCCTGCGTGACCTTGTGAATGGTGCTGTGCACGGCGAGGTCGAGTTCCTTGGTGTCGGCGTCGTTGGTGGCGCTGGTGGCCTTGTCGACGTGGTCGTAGAGGAGACCCCAGATGCGCATAAGCCAGCGCGACTGGCCGAGCAGATCCGCCTCGTCCCACTCAAGTTCGTGCGCGGGCGGTGCCTTGAAGAGCACGAGCAGGCGCGCTACGTCGGCGCCGTACTGCCGGCAGATCTCTTCCGGGTCGACACCGTTGTACTTAGATTTGGACATTTTTTCCCACGCCGTGACCACCACTTCGTTGGTTGCGGCCTCGCGCACGGTACCGTCTTTATCGACGACCACTTCGTGCGGCTTGAGGAAGCGCAGCGACGCTGGGCTCTTGTACGTGCGCCCGAGCACCATGCCTTGCGCCAGCAACTTGTGGAACGGCTCGGTGGTCGGCACTCCATGTGAGTCCGCGAGGAAGCGCGTCACAAAGCGTGAGTAAAGCAGGTGCAAAATGGCGTGTTCGATGCCGCCAATGTACAAGTCGACGCCGTTGGTCATCCACTTGGTCAGGTTGGCCTGGGTGAACGGTGCCGCGGCGTTCTGAGCGTCGCCGTACCGCAGGTAGTACCAGGAACTACAAAAGCCGTTATCGCCTTCTCTCGCTGCGGCACGCACCTGTCGACGAATGTGTCGAGCGTGTCCGTGTCGCGTTCGGCCGGACCGCCGCACTTGGGGCAGTTGCAGTACTTCCAGTCGCCCATGCGCGCTAGCGGCGAGCCGCCCTTGCCGCGAAGGTCCTCCTCGGGGTTCGTGAGCGGCGGCAACTCCACAGGCAGGTCCTTCTCTGGTACACCCACCGGCCCGCAGGTGGGGCAGTGGATCACGGGCACAGGTGCGCCCCAGTAACGCTGTCGAGACACAAGCCAGTCGCGGAGCCGGTACTGCACATGTGCGTCGCCGTGGGCGTGAGCTTGGAGGTGCTTTGTGATGGCGGCCTTGGCTTGCGCCGCCGGCTGCCCCGAAAAGGCGCCGCTGGCTACGAGGGTGTCGTCATCGCCCAAGACAACGAGCGACGGGAGGCCGTGGTGGGCGGCGAAGACTGCGTCACGGTCGTCGTGCGCGGGTACGCCCATGACGGCGCCCGTGCCGACACCAGGAAGCACGTACTCTGCCAGGTACACGGGCACCTAGGCGCGGGCTAAAACGGGTGCGCCGGGTGGCGGTACCTGCTCGTTCGTGAGTGGATGCACGACCGTCAAGCCCGTGTCAACGCCTGAGCTCGTGTCGCCGTTGTTCCGCTGGTCCTGGACGCGGGTGAACGGCAGCGAGCAGTTAGAGGTACCTTAGTGAGCGCTTTGACGTTGGCGATGAAGGCGTCGACTGTGGCCCGGCGCGAGGCAGGAACGTGCGCCAAAAGGTCGTCCATGAACTCGTGCTCGGGACAGACTGCGATGTACGAGACGCCAAACAAAGTTTCCACGCGCGTCGTGAACACCGTGAGCTGCTTGTCGCCCAGGCTCGGCAACTAGGCATCAGTGAGGATACGAACGCGGTCGTAGGAAGAAGTTGTACGTTAAAGTGCACTTGTGTGCCTTCGGAGCGGCCGATCCACGACGTTTGCATGCGCTTAACCGCCTCCGGCCACTCGGAGAGCTACGCAACGGTGTAAGCGAACGACTACAAACCATGCGCACCGTGTCGATGCCGTTGAGGAGGTCGTCACCGTACTTGGTAATGCCCAGGAACCACTGCGAGAGGAGCCGCTGTTCGACAATCGCACCAGAGCGCCACGACCGGCCCTGCGCGTCAACCTACAGTGGTGGCTTAGCGAGTGCAACGCCAGCTCCTCTGACCTGCTCGTTGGCAAGGACAGTTTGGTCCACGGGGTCCCAGTTAACCATAGCTTCCTTGCGGTAGGCCAGCCCCTTCTTGAGGAACTCAAGGAAGATCCATTGCGTCCACTTGTAGTAGTCGGGGTTGCACGTCGTAACCTCCTGACTCCAGTCGAACTGAATCCCGAGGTTGTTCATTTGCCGCTTGGCCTCAGCAATATTGGCGTGCGTCCAGTCCGCTACGTTAAGTCAGCAACTCGAGCATTATCGTCGCCAACTTACCCGGCGAGACGCCGCGCTCGATGGCAGCGTTTTCAGCAGGCAAACCGAAGGCGTCCCAGCCCATCGGATGCAGCACCTACGCGGCGAACATCAGCGAACGAACATTGCGCAATCACGGACATCGTAGCCCTGCATGGTGCGGAGGCGGGCCATGCAATCGCTAATCGTGTACACGCGAACGTGGCCAATGTGCAATTGGCCTACGCAGCGGTGAGCGACGAAAGCAGGTTGCTGGCGCACCAGACGGGTACGGAAATTGCGAGAGGCAGTAAAACTTGGGCTTCTCCGAAGTGCTCGGTGCCAGCGTCTTCGCCGCTTGCTTGGCATGCCACACGGCCTGCCATTTCTTGTCGATCTCCTGGGACAGCCGCGTGATACGCTCGGGGCGCGCCGTTGAGAAGGCTGCGCGCGGTACAAGCGGCCGCGCTCGCCGCAACAACATTGACGCCATGATTCGCTTCAAGATTTGTGGCAACTACTGGTCGAGTGCCATTCGGCACATGCCAAATTGAAGCTTTATTTTAGGCACGATCTAAATATCCAAACAACGCCTTTGTCCATGGCGCTGCATAACAGGTGCACGCAACCCAGAACACCAGCGATCTGCATCTCTGCAAGCCAGCTCATGTCTTTCGGTCAAAATTGAGAGTTCTGGTGACAGCAAACAGCAATGCATCAACACAGAATTCGATTCGGCACATGCCGCAGTGAAAACCATGAATCACAGTTGCAACTTTCGAATTAAAAATCCATAATTAATGCAAGTCCTTCTGAACCAAGTAAAAATAAATAAATGCGAGCATGGGATTGGCCAGCAAGTTGACCAATCAGATGTGAGATACTATTTTAGCGTGTCAAAAGCTCAGAGTGCAAACTGCAATGGCGACGCCACGGACGGTTCAAGACGACGATGTTGAGGTGCCGACGTCGCTGTGTCAGCTGATGAACCGAAACCTAGAGACTCGTCAAGTGCCGTGTGCGCTCCGAGGTCGAAGCGCGGAAGGCTGCCGAGACCTCGATGAAGCGTGCAATGAAAGAGGCCACCGAGGTAGATGCTGATGCCCAACAGCTCTCGCAACATGCAGTGTAGCTCAAGAAGGAACTTATGATCATGCGCCGAGAAAAAGAAGAGCTGTTGTAAGCTTTCGATACCATGCCTCGCCACTCACACAGGGCTTCATAGAGACCGGACCAAGGTCACCGAAGTGACGGCACCAAAGAGCGTGCGACAGCCGACCGACGACCTTCTCAAGAAGCTCGCGCGGCGAGACAAGGAGATTGAGCTCTGCAAACAATCCTTGATTGAGAAGGAGGCGGCCGCTGAAGCAAGTGCTGCCCAAGTGCAGCAGCTGCAGACACTGCTCGAGCGCGCTGGTGTCACTTCTGCAGCTCTGGTACAGATGCATAGTGCGATAAGGTATGGTCTAACATCCCCATCGTAGCAACAACAAGCTGACGAGGCGATGGACGCAGCTAAGAAAGCGGCCATCGAATTGCGCCAGCTGAAGCTGTCCTCTGACGAAACAAAGAAAAAGCTCCAGAAGAGCATCAAAGAGCTCAAGGAAGAAAAGCAAACTCTCGTTGCAGAGAACGCACAGCTCACCCAGCGTCTGGACGAGGCCGCCTCCGCCAACGCGCAGACGTCGCAGCTCAAGAAGCAGTTGCAGCAGGCGCGAGAGCGACTCGCGACCATCGTGGCCGACCACGATGCCCGCGTTGGCCAACTGGCTGCCAGCCACGCCGCGGCTATGCAAGAGCTCTCCGCGGCTCATGACCGCGAGATTAGCCGGCAGCTTCAAGCACAAGCTGCTAGCCACGCCAATGAGCTAGCGGAGAAGCTCGAGGCAACATCGATGGTATCGCAGATCGAAAAAGAGAAGGAACAAGTCCGCGCAGACGCCCACCGACGACTCCAGGAAGAGCTCCAAATCGAAAAGGAGGAAAACGTTGACCTGCTCCAGGTATCCCGTCCTTATTTCCACCTTCAACTATTAGGCGCTTAGACAGTCAAGTCATTGCAAGACAAACTGCGAGTCGTCTCTGAGCTCCACCGCGAAGGCATGGCTGGAAGCATCGCGTAATGGCCTCACGAGCTGCTTAGCGGAGCATGAAAAAGATGCCGCCGTGGCTGCCAAGGCCAAGGCTGAAGAATGGAGCGCCAAGGCCGAAAAGGCGGCCGACGCCTGTGAAGCACAGGCGCTAAAGTTCAAGGAGGAGTGGATGGCTCTCGACGAGAAGCTAGCAGTAGTGGACGGCGCTCTGCGGCGTCGGGGTATTTCCATGGACTTTCTTCTAAAGAAGAAGCCTGTGCCCAGCAGCAACAACAACAGCGCCGAAGCCGACGACGACGTACGGCCGAAGCTTCCCGCCAAGCGCGACACGCTCAAGAAAAAGCCCACGGAGCCCGAGGTCCGAGACGAAAGCGAGCGCAAGGTCGTGCGCAGTACACGCAAATAACAAGCAAAGGACCGAGTCTTACTTATTGCGTGTACTTGGTCGTGAACTCGTCTCGGTAGCGTTCAAAGGTGCCGTTGGCAATGCTGGCACGGATCGCAGCAAAGAATGCATAGTAGTGATGCATGTTGTGCATGTACAGCAGCACGTCGGCCAGCATTTCGTGGACGTTGAGCAGGTGGTTGATGTACGCGCGCGAGTGACGGGCGCAAGCAAAGCACGAGCATCCCGGCAGGAGCGGCCGCGCGTCACGTTCGTACTGCTTGTCGCGGAGGTTGATCTTGGTCGTCTCCATTGCTTCCGCGGTCGACTAGTTCCAGCAACGTTACATTCACCCATGCCTCCTAATCCTACCTCGTTGTCTGTCCAGAACACTAGTGCATAAGCGAATTTGGTAACGATGAGCGGGTACGAAGACATGAAGGCGTCCACGCCCAGGCCAACGCTTGCGAGCACGTCAAGGGGCTGGCCAATGTTGAGGAGCAGCCGGGGCAGCGCAGCGGGCACAGTGGTTTGGTACGACAGAAGCGTGGCCTCGCGGAATGCCTGTGTCTCGCCGCCGCCGAAGCCGCTGATAGCAACACCATCGATCGCGCGCTTGACAGTCTCCTTGACGCTGATGTCGCGCAGTCGCGGCTCGTTGCCGCCGACGAGGACACCAAGGACTGGGGTGTCAGCGGGCCGCGCGGCGATGCACTCGTCGAGCCAAGCAATGGACGTTTCGACGGCCGTCTGCTGGCGCTTGTAGCCAAAAGTCGGATCGACTTCGTCTGCGAGTGCCAGAAAGCTCGATGGCGCGTATTGGTTTACGGCTTTCATGTATTCGTCCGCAGTAATCTGTTTGCGCCCGTTGCTGGATTCGAAGCTGCGCATGGACTTGGTCTGCGTCTTCGTGTTGCGAGCAATCTATTCGAGCCATCCAGTCTATAAGGAATGGCATGGAAAGATGCACATACTGGCATGTTGGTCACATCAGTGATCGAGAAGATGACCTTGCACTCGTTTGGAAGATGCAAGTACGACTTGAAGTCCATCTTCGTCTGCTCGAGAAATGCCATGGACGAGAACCTACAACATCAATTGAGAGGAGATTGTTAATAGCGATACGTACAGCTCGCCAAAGTTGACTCCGACGAGGCTAAGATCGGCGAGCTTGGCGCAGTTATCTGGGAAAGCAACTTAGCGGGCGCGATGGCGTCGAGCCTACCTG
Source organism: Achlya hypogyna (assembly GCA_002081595.1). Taxonomy (NCBI): domain Eukaryota; phylum Oomycota; class Saprolegniomycetes; order Saprolegniales; family Achlyaceae; genus Achlya; species Achlya hypogyna. The sequence continues at coordinate 64,039 of JNBR01000403.1, forward strand.
GCGTCAAATGGGGCATGTTACCCGCCACCGTCTAGACTTTTCATAAGAACCTTGGGTCCTGCGCCTCGTGTACCGCAGGGATATAACATGGCGTCGGCACGCCGAGGAAGGAGGTTCGGCGCTCGCAGCCCATGGCACAGTCGAGAGATGGAACGAGTGGTATTTCCCTGGCCATTGGCCGAACTAATTTGCGCAATATGATTGGTTGAAAAGGCTTTATTAATGACTATTGATTGGCTCTATCTCTGAAATATGTGGATTGGTCCAAATGTCCGGATATTGAGGATCCAACCGGTTGCTGCGGGATTTTGAGGGTGCCAGCAGCAGCAGCCAACAGCAACCAGCAGCAACCAGCAGCCACAGGCAGCCATGAGCTGCCACAAAGCAGATGCGCCGTTGAGATTGACGCGCTGGCTATGGCGCTGGCACTAGCATGTCCTCAGAGCCCGGCGCCTCGTGCAAGGCACTGATGCAAATCGCAGGAAGGGCTCATTGGGCTCGCATATTCGATCCTCGTTGATGAAGCGACCGGTGCTCGCAATCTCAAAGTGGCCCAGCAACCCACGTTGCTCTCAAGGAGCTTGGAGGCGATAGTGCTAGATGCCGGCATAACTGCCCCAGATCGTTGTATGTCCCTGCGACGGAGCAATCCAATGTTTGTCCCATTGATGACTCGGAACGGTGATGAACTTCGTGGATTGCGTTTCACTCACAGCATCGGACCGACCATGGTTTGCACCGTTGCCATTAAGGTCGTTGCCACCTAGCAAGCCCAAAGTATTATCGTTCGGCACTGGGCTTGCTGCCTGCACCTTGCACATGAGTGCTTTTCGATGCCACAACAGTGCCCAAACGATGAGCAAGCGCTACCCAAGAAAACTTGCCACCTGCCACTCACCCTTGCGCACGTTTCACCAATTGAGCACAAGCACAAAGAGCTATTACAATAACACAGCAATCCCCCACCAGGAGCGCTTAGTGCACACGTTGTGGGAAGACAAGAGCGCGGGTCCAACGCAGGCATGCATCATACTTGCCGCGCAATAGCCATGGGCACCGGCCAGTTGCATCGCAACCTCGTATCCGCGCATAAACGTAAGACGCGAACGAAATAAGACTAAGGGAATTACAATTATAAAGCGATCGGCTACGGCTCAGACTCCGCACTAGTTTTAGACGCTGCCGACGATGTTCGGTGGCGGTACTCGATTAAGTCGACGACAGCCGCCGCAAAGCGGTGCATCGCCTGGATGTGCTGCGGGTGCACGCGGAGGCGTGGCGCGGTGTCGGCAATGCCCACAGTCCCCAGCAAGATGCCTTCGGGGGTCACGACGGGCATCCCAATGTAAAAGCGAATGTGCTCCTTTCCCGTCACGCGTGGCGAGTCTCGAAACCGAGCGTCGACTGATGCGTCGGGCACAATCGTCGGTTCGTCAAGGGACTGCAGTGTCGCTACGCTGAGGACACACCGCGAAGGAATGGTGGTCGGCACGTAGCCGTCCCCAGCGACGCCCTTAAGCATGAAGGCTTCCTTGTAGATGAGGCTCACGTAAGCGTTGGAGCATTCGAGCTCTTCTAGCGCTTGCGCGCATAGCGCATCGTGGTACCGAGTGGCGCCCATGTCAAGGCACGCACACTCACGCAAAGCATCGATGGCGCTGCCCTGAATCGTTGAGCGGGTGTCGCTTTCGAGCACAATCGATGACGGCTGGTGCGACGACGCTACAAAGGACGACATAGGCGACGACAGCGGCGACTCGTCTTCGAACGACACGAACGTCGTCGTGTCGCGGAGGACGGTCTCGGGTTTCCGGCGCGAGGCCCGGTGGCAGCCGCCGCACACGAGCAGCTCAAAGGTGGAGAGGCTTCCTCGCCGCGTCGTGACCTCTTCGGGCGCCGCGCAGGTCCGGCAAAAGTGCTGACTGCAGACGGCGCACGGCTGGAGACCACTAGTCTTGTGGCACTGGGTGCAACCGCCCTGGCCCGGCGCAGGAGCCCGCAGGTCGAAGCGCGACGACCGCGGCGGCGCGTCGTCAGCGACGGAGATGCCCCAGCTGCTCTCGCTCCAGTCCCCGTCGTCGTCCGCAAGCACAGGTGGCCGGTCGATTGTCGTGCGCACGTCGTGCTGGACGGCGTCGACACACGCACAGCAAATGGGCACGCGGAATTCAAGGCCGTTGGGGCTTTCGACGTCCTCCATAGACGTGCACTCGTGGCACGTGGCACCCAGGCATACACTACAAAGCAGCGGCCGGCGGAAGAAGTGGAAGGCCTTGGCGCACACGCGGCAGGCGTCGTCGACCGTCAGTGGCGCCTCTGGTCGTCGCTCCACGTGCAGCGGGCGCTGGCCAAGGCGCTTGCGGAGAAGCGTCTGCTGCAGAGCCACAATGTTTTCGCCAATGCGCTCGAGACGCCCCCGGACGTCCGCCGACGCCCCGAACGCTTGAGGGTAGACGCAGTGCTCGGCGAAGAAGCTCAGACGGACGCTCTTGGTCGAAGTACTTTCGATGTAAAAGCCAAAGAGGCAGTGGGTGTAGCGGGGCAGCACGGTCGTCGCGTTGAGCTTTGTGGGGTGGCTACCCGAGTCGATAGATTTGCAAACCCGGCCGAACGTCGTGGCCGAAATCGGCTCCATGTGGTCGAGGAAAAATAGCTCTTTTAGCGACCGACTCAGGCCTTTTTCACGGAACCATGCCTTGCGCACGGAGCACGCAAGGTCTCCGTCCGTGTAGGCGAGGCGCGCGAGTTCAAGGCGTTGGAGCTCGTCGCCGAAAACGCGGTAGAGGAGCATGTCGCCATTGTTGGCCGAGACCATTTCGGTCACCTCTGAGAGCTTGGCGGCCAACTCGATGCTCGCGAACACCGAATAGAGTTGCGTGCGCTGGTTGTAAGTCGAGACAAGCTGGGCGGGTTCATGGACGTGCAGCATCGATTCGTCGCGATCATTGGCGGCGCGACGCGTCTCGAAGCTCACGCGCCCCCGCTGTGAGCACTCGCGCTGGAGCAAACGCAGCGCGTCTTGGCCGCGCTCCACGAGCTGCAGTCGCGTCGCCGTCTCCACGTTGTCGTTGAAGGCCCAGGGCCACGTGCTGCGGTTGGCAGGGCCGCGGTCGTCGCTGAGGTCGCTCAGGGGGCGGCGATGCGTCGCGGTGCGGACAGTAACCTGGTGGCGGCTACTCGCTGGCTGCGCCGTGCACCGGCGGATCGGGTGGGCCATCGAGTTGAACGCCTCGTCATCGGTTCTGGTCGGCGCCTTGGGCTTGCCTGCCTTCCACAGGCTGCGCGCCCAGCCGAGGAGATGCCCACGGTCGTCACGCGAGCTCATGCGAAATGGCAAAGTTGGACAAGTGGTGTCGTTGCCCGAGTACAGTGTACTGGGCGGCCAAGTGTCAAGTGGACCATGGGCTGCCCGTTTTTTTGCTGCCGGGAATGCACCCACCTGATTCAACCCCTGGAACTAGGCTTTGTGTCCCATTTCAGCGCCACACGGTCCGAATCGTGGACAACTTGGGGGTGCAGATTCGGCCGCGAGCGATCGGTGCTGTGGAAAGGCGCCATCGAGTACTGTTTGCATCCCACCACCATCCAGCCGCCCGTTGAGCGTTGCATCGAGGGCCTGTCGACGCAACGGCGACTGGTTGGCCTCCAGCCCTCCCATGGCTCAAAACGTGTCTAGCAACGCATGACACATGCCCCCCCCGTGCCATTTCCATGCCACGTGTGGTAAAAGCGCCCATCGGTAACGATGGCGCGCGGGGGGCTAGCTCCAAGACGGGTGCACTGTACGCGTCTTGGGCCAAGGACTTGCCGCGGGTTTTCAAGCGGTTGAGGGTTGCGCTGCGTTGAAGGGATATCCCCTTGTTGCAGTATAGACATGCACTACCGAATGCTTGTGTTGAGGGCACTTGCACGGCAACAACGTGCGTCGCACTTCGGTCTTCGGGCGCGCTCCATTAAAAAATCCACCCAGAAAAACAGTAGCATCCACACGATGGCTGGAAGAGACACACGACAGCCAGGACGAGACGATGGCGGAGTTGATGAGATGCATCTGATATTCTGAGCGCCTGATATGTCTGTGCAATGCACGGTTGTCAAATGTGTAAATTATTCTTTGGCGTCTGCTAGCGTCGAAAACATGGGACCATGCGGGTTGCGTACCCAGGGTGGTCGCATCACAAAGTAGAGGCCGCCGTCGGTGGGCTTGGAGTTCCAGTCTTCGACGACCTACATCAGGCATTACGCGGGTGTCAAGCAGCGTGAGTACTTTTTGGAGCATGTACTTGGACATAAGGCGATGGCTGTTGGCAAATACATTCATGTATGCTGTGAGAGCGTGCTCTAGGCCACCGAGCGACTCGTGCTCGAATCGCACCTAGACGAATGAGTCCGGCATGGTAGCGACCTGCAACAGACCGCTATATTGCCATCGTCTGTGGGCGCTACGACGACGGTGGCATCTTCCCAATCGGCGGCGATGGCCTCATGTATATCCTTGATAACGTCCGGCAGCAGCTTCTTGGTGGGCACGTCACCGATAGGTTTGGCCGTCCCACTCGGTTTGAAGTCGCCGAAAAGCACTTTTTTCTTCTCGAGCCAGCGCTCGCGCAACGCTATGTCGCGAGCGTCGTCGTAGTAGACGTCCAGGTGTGGGTACACGTAATTTTTGTCCTCGAAGCCGTCCTCGTACTTGAGTTTTTTGGCTCCGCTGCTGCATACGAAGTCTTTCCCGCCAATCTCAAATCTTTTGGCTTCCGCCTCGAGCCGTTCCTACGACAGAGTCAGGGCCAGCGCCAAATGCGACCAACGAGGTACCGCCTTGGCGAGTTCGTCTCCAAGACTAAATCGTGACGGTGTGTACTCGAACTGATTGAAGAGTCCATTCTTTGTGACCATCTTGGGCGCGGCCTTCACAAGCGTCGCAGTGTGCCGATTGTCATCCATGCATTCCTGCCGCGCTTGATTGACGCTATTAGGCGCTAGCCGCGCTGGCATTTTGAGGATCGAGTGGTAATTGCCCGTCGAGAAAGCACTTTTAATGTGTTCAGCCTCCGCGTTGGCGTATTCGGGCAGGATGGACGAAAAGCTGGGGAGCATGTAGTGGGGCTGGGCCCCATCACCCGCGGCCTGGTTCATCCTCGCGCTGCCGTGGTGTGGGCTTTTAATAGTCACCAATGGAACGCGGAGACTTCTAGAATTCATGACAACAACTAGGTATGCTGTGTTTCTCTTCGTAACATCCCCCGCATGTACAAGACCTTCCCACCGACACCACCTATCACTTACGCAATGCGCGCCTCCATGATCGTAGCAGTGCAATCTGATGGAAATAGCCCTAGCTGGTCAGTTAAAGGCCGTCGCTAAACATGGCCACAAATATAGGCAGGTAGAGTATATGGCGTCCGCTGGATCTCGTGGGCTCGTTGGGAACGTGGCAGCACTCAGATGCGATATAATCGGCGCATTGTCGTCGTGCCCTTTAACTTATTTGTGCAACTTCAAGGAATGCCTTTTAGTCATCGCGTTCAAATCTTTAACTATGCACCAATTGCAGCGACTCCGATGGAGATTGTTGCTCTGGGTGTCCACATTTCGCGGTCACGCATTTTGCCGCTGTTGAGATTGATGACTCGGAAGTCATCTTTTCTCACCTTCACTTAAACGTTCAACAGGATATTAACAGTGTATCTCTGCAGGCTCTACTTTCGAGGTCGACCATGAAGGGGTGGTCTCTTCTATACAGCGTTACCTCTTGGGTCAGCTAGCCGTGCACCATGCGCTCTTTACGCCCTCTCGGTGAATGACTACTCCGGATGCTGCCGTAAAGTATAATGCTCCAACGTGCTCGGAAGTTGGGGGCTGTGCAAAATTACTGTGGTATTTCCCATGAGTGGTAAAAAACGGTAAAAACCAGTATTTCCTGGCGCTAGAATGTGGAGAGGTTTTTACCAAGCCTTCCCAGGCTGGATGAGGCATACTGGGGTGTAACCCAACACCAAGGCAGTGCGCTGCGGGACATTATTGACGCTTTGGCCAAACGACTCAGTGGTGGAAGGTGGTCCACCAAGGTGAAAAGATCTGGAATAAGTACGACAATGAGGCAAAGCTGGCCTTGGAAGGGAACGTCGAGGCCAAGACTGAGCTCTGTAAGTGGTGCAAGCAGAGTGTGCCAGCCAAACCGCATTGAAGCCACTCTTGAACAATTCATATATTTAATGTATGTGTAGCGTCACTGCAAACAGTTTTCTAGGCCTCGAACACAGCCTGGTGCTCGAGGTCCATGCCGCCAGCGAAGTTGGGCAGCAGCGGCGAATGATCGTTGAGCACGCGCTGAGCGCCGCCGAGAGGATGCGCATGTAGCCGCTGAAAAGCACGAGGTTTACCTTCGTGGCCTCGATGATCGCCGATACCCCGGCATCGAAACTCGCCGCGCGTCATATCCTTGCCCCCGACAGCCACATGGGGAATCTTGCGGATGGCTGCGCATGTGACGATGATGGCGGCCGCTATTATTTTCCCAGCGATTTTTACCAAATAATGGAGCTCACCAGCCGCGACTGCGCCGAGGATCAGCTGCGCTGAGCTGCTGTGCGTCGTCCCTAGCACGCTAAGATTTATCAGCGGTACGAGTGCAGCAGCCCCTAGTAGCTGATGTCTGTCCGAATCCGGCGGCCTTCGAAGTGCACTGTGGCGACGACCTCGAACGTGCGGCTAATGGCCCCCAACCAGGCGGCGAATAACAATACAACGCCTTCATTGGTGTACAGGCGATGAGCCTGTTGTAGGCTCCTGCGCGACCACCACAGTCGAGAAACTTATCGACCTGGATGCCACAAATGCCCAGAGCGATATTCACGTGCCTGGTGATTCTGCAATCGGGCAGGAGAGGGTGTCGCCGACGAATGGGTTATATAGGTTCACGTGGTCGAGCATGTCGGCACGACGTGGTTCTGGTTCGTGGCGTCATGGCGTAGCTGGCATACACATTGGTGACAGCCATCAGGCTCCTTTCAGCTAAAGTGGTGTTCATCAGTTTATAACAGGCATGTTCGGTAAATACCGGTATTAACCAGTAAAAACCAAAGCCCCTTGCCAGGTCGCTCACACGTTTGTTTCTTGGGCCTATAATGCGCCCCCTCGCGGGTTGCTTGATATCAAAATACCTTCGTCACCGCCTTCCCCGAGAAACCGTAGCTCAGAAGTAAGTTGCCTAGTGGATGGAAGGTCCTTCCTTGTCTGCTCAAAGTGTAAAAGATAGTTGCTTTGGGCGTTTGCTCCGACTCGGAACAAACGACCAACGCAACGATTTTTCATACGTCATATGGTGGTGTCGACACACCACCCGTGGATCTTGACGATCCTGATGTTTTGTCAAGGTGTGCGAGATTCATGTCAGCGCCACCCGGAATACACCAGTATCTTGTGAGACCGGCCGCTGTTGCCCCATTTTGACGCTTATTGTGTTCATTTGCAAGAAAGATGGACGATGAGCTGAGCGCTGATGGCACGAGCACGGTGGCAATGGAGTACGCGCGGGTCATCAGCCTTCGTGTCGAGAGCTCGAGCGGCGTCAATGAGAAGACATCGCGGCTTCTGCACTGGTTTCTCGGTGCACCAGGCATACTGGGTGGTACAGCCGTTGCACTTGCAATTGTCTATGCTGTGGTGAGTACTGCAGGTGACGCCAACGTTGCTGTCGTCTTCCACGACCACGCCAAGTACACGTATGCGGTGGGCTGCCTTTTCTTTCGCGCGCTCACCTGCGTCGTCGTGCCCAAAATCGTTTCAGACGTCGCGTTGGCGTGCGCCGACGTCGTCCGCGCCCACCGCATGTTCCACGTCCGCCGTCGCGTCGTGGTCTTGGCGATCCTGACAACTCTGCTCGCCGTCGTGCAAGCTATGTTCTGGGGGACTCTCTTCTCGAGCTACTTCACTGGCCAGAAGTATACATTTCACCCTGCTGCCCTCGGGCTCAACTGCCCTTGGACAACAAACTCCACGTCACCAACCGTGCTCGTTTGGGACCAGTCGAGGAACGCTCTTGTCTGCGACGTATCGAGCACGCCAACGTCGTTTCTAATCTCTGATGACGTGTTTCAAGTGCGGCTTGCCGATATCAAGCGGTGGAAGGTGTATGCTAGCGCTGGCACCGAGATTCAAGCCTTGGTGCACCGATTGTTTCCGTCCAACATCGTCCTGGCCATCACCAGGAACGATGTTGTGAGTGTGGTGCTCTTCGCAATCGCGCTCGGGGTTGCCCTTGGAGTCTACGACGAAGACTCAGGCAGCGAAAACCGAATCGTGAAAGTCCTCCGAGAGCTCAACGGGGTCATGGAAACCATGATCTCATACGTCGTGACGGTGACGCCGATTGCGCTGATCCCGCTTATCGTCGGACCACTTATATCCGGCACTCACAACTATGACGCCTTTACACAACTCGGGTACTTTCTGGTCGCGTACCTAGCGGCATGCATTATGCATGTGTGCGTTGTGCTGCCCCTTCTGCTGCTCTTGAGCACCTGCGGAAGTCCTGTACGCTTCGCGGGCTTCGCCAAAGAGGCGCTACTCTATGGACTCGCGTGCAGCTCGTCGCGCAAGTCACTGCCCGTGGCAATGCGTGCGCTGGACAAACACGTCGCGCAACCGAAGGCAGCGCGGTTCGGTGTCATTGTCGGCACGAGTTTAAATCGAAATGGTGCTGCCATCTACATCACGCTCTCACTAGTGTGGATATTCTTCAACGCGGGATTACAGGACCGATTCACTCCCGTCAAACTCGTGCTCGTGGGCGTGTGCTCCGTGGTCTGCTCCGTCGCCGTCGCACCCGTGCGCTCGGGCGGTGTCGCCATTGTCGTGAGCCTTTGGGCAATGCTCTCTGGCATCCCGACGCCGTATGCGTATAGCCTCCTTCTGGTCGCGGAGTGTATCATGGATCCAATCGCCACTACGCTCAACATGGCAGGTAACCTCGTCGTCGCTTTCATCGTTGCCAACAGCATGGACCATGAACGATCGCACCGCCACCACCATATTTAATTCACAAAGGCCTTCGTGAAAGAAATAGATAGACGCACAGGGTTTTTGATGTTACAGCATCACTTTTCACCATTATTAATACAGACTAGTACTGATTTGGATCAAAATTTCAGACCCTTTCGCTAGTTTTATGAGATTTCGTTATGCAGCCATTAGATTTCATCATATATTTCATTTGGTTTCGTCAGTTCGAACACTATCTTGAGGAGGTAGTTGAGTATATGTAGGACAGGTTACAGGAGTGCCTGCAGACGATGCACAAGCGCCACAACGGCATGCAAGGCTAGCCACGTTGAATGGAATAAGCTTAGAGCACGGTATCCATGGAAACAAACAACCGATTGTCATTGCTTACAAAAAATAGACTTGGTAACTACCATTTTCGTCCATATTTGATCACGATGGCTCGGCTCCTGCATACTATTAGGAGAAACATGCTACAGGTGTTATGCAGATAATCGAAGCAGTCAAAGACAATGTCGGTGCCGAGGTCCGATAACAGTGCGTCCACTACGACGTCACCGAAGCTACTCTCGTTGCCGCGCACAACAGTGAAAAGTCGTGTACATGTAGTAAAGCGTTCTTTCATGTGGACATTTACAAAATATTGTAAAAGGAGGAACTGTGCCCATTTATATAATTCGCGGCTTGCGGCATTATGACAAAAGTGTCACGACGATTACGAACTGAAAATCATCGAGTATAGCGTACACACAAATATACTTCACGTACTACGTACCGCAGTAGTATTTTATTTTGTTAGGAGCCACGTGTTGAGAGGTACTAGTAAAACTTTACAATCCTCATTATACATGTATACGTGTGCATCCAGAAGCCCCCGTTGATTTCTCGCTGGTGCATCCGTGGCTTTGTGTCTGCATGGCGCCTGCATATTGTGCACGAATGCCAGCAGTCGCAGGCCAACAAGATCGCCATCGTCGCTTAGTGGGCATTTTTAGTTTTTCATTGTCAGGACGACGTCTTAAGGCGGAGTAATCAAAGCTAGATTGCGAGGAAACAGCGTACGCACGACTTTGCTGAGGTGCTGATTAAAGCCTAGATGCACCAATCCAATCGCCATGACTAAAACGTCAATGGCGCGCACAATCATACGAGTGGCAATGCTTGCTCTCAAGTGTACTTGGAAAGGTAGGAAATTACACTATACTAGTACACCTCTGCCCCACTGTTGGACCAAATTCATTGCCGAGCGCGGAAACGGAGTTCAGGAAAGACAGTTGCACCTACATGGGAGAAAAGCCTAATTCGTGGCCGACTGCAGACAAAAAGCACCGGCGACCGCTCACACCACTCATCATTCTTCATTCAAGCACATCCTTTATGTCCCCTCTACTTACGCTCCCACAAGTGCACGTATTACGTACACATGTCGTGTGCTCTAAGCACTGATACTACATCACATACATGTTACTCGTGACTGAACAAATAATAACGAGGCAGCAAAACGTGTTTGATGCCATTTTGGCGCAAGTTCTCGGTCTGTTCTCTTTTCCAGATGCCATGGGACAGACACGTACGCCCCCAACGATTGACGTGACCGCGAAATGTCTTTACGTCCTGAGCCGAGAACGGAAAGCGTCAAATGCCAAGCACGCAGCGTCAATCTCTGCATCCAGCATAGAGGACTTACACTATCTCTATTAGGTCTTTGGTTGGGCTGCCAACCTGGGTTTCTGGAAGTGCGCATGCGTGAGCTTCAATGCTTCAAGTTCACTTAGTCGCAGTCTGTTCAAAAACACCATCAGGTGGTTGAAATTGGTTGTGTTTGTCACATTGCAATGCTTACCAGCATCCAGGTGACAATTTATTCGTTTACGCAGTCAGAAAGTTAGTCGGAGTTGCTATTCTGTTATAACTAATCCATAATAGTTGTACTAGCCTATGAGGCACAGCCATTGTGCAATGGAGAAATTTAAACTTCGTTCACGCTATATCTTGTCCTTGGTTACTTATATCGATCCCATTGACTGGAGGCCGTCCTTGGGACATAAATCTCACACTTGGGAGATGCTCGAGCTCTCAAAGCTCGCAGACTATACAGAGGCAAACGTCAAGTCCAGTGGTGGATCTTCATATGTCAAGCAAGTTTAGTACCCCTCGGCGCTCTCTGTATTGACGACAGACAGCCCTTGCCCCTGCTATCAACGCCCGTGGGACACAAAGCAGCGTTATCGGGCAGGCCTATACCACATCTAAGAACGCCAAACCCAGCACGGGGTGTTTGTGTTGTTGGCGTGTTACACAAAGTCAAGACCACGTCTCTGGGCCGGCTGTTATGGACACATGATTGACGGCGCCCAGAGATGGCTGTGATAGCAGTTCGATGGGTGTGCCGAAAGGCAGTTGTGCTCCGTCTCCTCGTGTCGCACTTGCCAAAAAGCATGATCGGCCACAACAAGCACGACGACGCGGCATCGTCGGCGCCGTCCGGTACGACGGGAACTAACAACCATGCACGTCCGGGACAAGCCCAACGGCGTGAAGATACCGTGGAGGCCCACGAAGTGACGACTTCGCGGCTCACCCGCTGGTTCCTCGGTGCTCCAGGCCCTATCTTCGGTGCCGTAGTCGCGCTCGTGATCGTCTATGCCTTGCGAGACGTTCATTTCCACCTCACGGTCGCCAACACGATCATTGCCGCCGGCAACTTGTACTTCCGCGCCATGGAGTGTGTAGTTATCCCCCTCGCCTTCATCGACATCATCCTCAACATTGCCGAGTTCACGCACGCTTTCCGCACCAACCGTCTGCGTTGGCACGCGCTCGGCCTTGCCGTGCTCACGACGGGTCTCGCCATCGGTCAAGCATTCTTTTGGAACGAAGTCATGGGTAGCCATTTCGACGGTGGGCGATACGTATACATCGAACTGCCTTTCATGGAGCTCCAGTGCCCGAGCTCGAACGCGACGTCAGCTCTCTTCCTTCGAAGCGACCCGACAACTGGGCGGATGTCGTGTGCGGCCGACTCGACGACGTTTTACATCGGCGACAACGTTTTCCCAGTGAAGAAGGGGCTCATTCGTCGCAAAGATTATGCGAGCTCTGGCGCTGAACTTCAAAGCGGCGTGCGTCAGCTCGTGCCGAGCAACCTCTTTCAAGCCTTCATCACGCACAACCTCTTGAGTTTGGCTATGTTTGCCCTCATGCTCGGTGTTGCTCTTGGCTTCTCCGGAAAGCAGCTTGGCCACGAGACAAACCGCCTCCGACACACGCTGGTGGAGGTCAGCGCCACACTCGAAACCATGCTCTCGTACATCATCACGGTGACGCCGATCGCTGTCATTCCCATGATCACGGGCCCCATCTTCGCGCGCACTCACACCATGAACACGGTCTTCCCCAGCCTCGGCGTCTACGCTGGCGTCTACATCGCAGGTGCTGCCGTGCATTTGCTGGTGGTGCTCCCGATCGTCTCGGCTGTCTTCAGTAAAATGAGTCCTGCTCGCTTCCTCAAGACCATCAAGGAGGCGCTGTGGTACGGGTTTGCCTCGGGCTCGTCGCGTAAATCGTTGCCCGTCACGATGCGGTGCCTCGACCCGCTCGTGCAGAACCGCGTAGCTGCCCGCGCCGCGCTGAAGATCGGCACGTGCTTCAACAAAAACGGTGGCGCTTTCCATCTCGCTCTGTCGCTCATGTGGGTCTTCCATAACTCCGGCCTCAAGCTCATGCTGACGCCCGTCAAATTGGTGGTCATCGCCATCAGCGTGCTCCTCGGCTCCATGGGCGTCGCACCTGTGCGCAACGGCGCCGTGCCCGTTGTGCTCGTCATTTTCACCACTCTCACGGACCTTCCAGCGCCGTATGCATACTCGTACTTGATGATCGCCGAAACCTTCATCGACCCGATTTCGACTGTTATGAACATCATGGGCAACGCTGTCGTCGCCCATGTCGTCGGTCGCCAAGCAAATGCACCGAACATGTTTGCCATCTAGCCAGTCTAGCACATAGTGTAGTATTATAAACCGATAGCACAATCATTAGTTAGTCCATCGACGAAGTGGACCTTACAAAACTATGATTTCTGATGAAGGGGCATCCCATTGAAGACTGCTAGCCAGAAAAGATATAGTGAGAGACTAAAGCTGGAATGCATGCACCGCAATGAGTGGAGCTCAGAGCTTGTTAAGATCATACGACATGTGGTGCTGCAATCGTAGTCCATCAAGCAACTGACCAACGTCAACCGTTCAATTGGTTGACGCACAGCGACGTCGTTGCACGAGGTTGAACATGACGTGGCAAACGGACGGCGCAAAACGGTTGTTGCTCCATGAGGAGTCAGACCATCCATCAGGTGAGCCCTAGGGATGGACGATTTGGGCATCGAGTTGATGCACCGTTGTAGTGTAATCACGAGCGACATATTACAGATTTCATACGTGAATACACCTCTTAGTTGCACTGGCTGTCAGCCACCAAAATCTAAGTGAATGACAAATGATAACTATCTATTAGCACACTAAACTACCCGTAGCCGTGCTATGGCCTTGCGTCTACAAAGAGGTCCACCTTCCGCTCCTTTTGCGCAATGACGTAGGCGACGACGACGTTGCCCGCGATGTTGGTGATCGTCGCAATGGGGTCGATGAGGAACTCACCAACAAGGAGAAAAGCAAACGCAAAGGGAATCGGCAGCCCCGTGACGAACGTGTAGAGACATACAACGATTCCAACGCCGCCAGTGCGAATTGGAGCCACGGCCGTTGAGCCCACGAGGGAGCACACAACCATGACACCGACGGTGGTGCCCGTGAGCTCCTTGGATAGACCACCGTTGACGAAGATCCACATGAATGCCATCGAGAGATAGATGGCGGCGCCGTTTTTGTTGAGTATCGTGCCGACAGAGAGGGAAAATCGAGCAATACCCGGGTTTGACACCTCGCGGTCGACGCACCGCATGGTTACTGGCAGCGCTTTGAGCGACGAGCTGCATCCGAGGGCGTAGGTGGCGGCGTCTTTGAGGCGCCAAAAGTACATGTATGGGTTGCCGCGGGCATGCAGTACAAGGATGAGTGGCAGCACGACGCCGACGTGAAGCAAGCTTACACCAGCGTACGCAATGAGGTAGTACGCAAGGCGGAGCATGTCGAGGTTCATTGTGTGAGTGCCGGCAAGAAGTGGTGCGAGGATGAGCGGAATGATGGCCACAGGCGTCGACGCAGCCACGTATCCAGACATGGTTTGCAAAAGCAAATTGAACTCGCGAAGCACCTTCATAACGATGTTGCCCGATTCGGACCGCGACAGCATGCCTGTGGCCACCCCAAAGGCGACGGCAAACGCCACAATCGCGACAACGTCGTTGTTGAAAAGGGCATTGAAAACGTTGTTGGGGGCAAAGTCTGAGATGAGGTGCACGACCTGGGAGGAGTTGCTTCGGTAGTGAGTGTACCGACTGATCTTGGACATGATTTTGAAAATGTCGTCCCCGATAAGAAACGCGGTGGCAGCCGTCGACGGCGCGTCCATGCACGTGAGCGTGCCGGCTGGACCATTGGGCAAAACAAGTTTGGTCGAATTAGGACACAAGATTGTGAGGAGGCCTTCGCGGTACACGAATTCGCTGCCCTCGATTTCATCGCGGAAAAACCAGATCCACACCATGCCTTGAATTGTCGCAAGCAGCGTCGAGACGAAGATGAGCCAAACCATCTTGACGCGCACAAAGACCATCTTGGGCGCGTGAACGATAGCTGCGACACTGAGGGCGATGCTCGTGAAGGCGAGCGGTACCCCGACACAAGTCATGGCGCGGAAGTAGAGCACGCCAATGTAATATGTGTTTTTGCCCACGATGTACGTTGCGAGAGTCGCCTTGAGACTCGGAACGGCTTCGACGAGCGCAAATAACCCGAGGGCAACAGCCGTGCCGAGGAGGATGCCGGGTGCACCGTTGAACCAGTTGAGCCACCGCGACGTTTTCTCGTCTTTGAACTCGTCGTACTCATCGTCGCCGTACACCCCAGCATCAGGCTTGGCGGCCGTTGCATCCGTCGAAGCATAAAGACTGCTCACGGAGTGGCGAAAGTGGTCTCGCATGCCCAAACAAGTTGTGCGACGGCACCACTTCCAAGCGCGGTGGGCGTGTGTAACTGGCCGTAGAACGGGGTGCGAGTGGCACGACGGGTGGCCACTGGCGCCGCGACGTACACAACAGCTGGAAGTGCTCTGTGACCTCTGAATTGACGAGAATGCCGGGCGCCGTTTGGGAGTGTGAACTTGGCATATTCGTGGCTGCTATGTTGAGGGCTGAATTCGAGGCCCGCCTCAAGGGATAGCCAAGCCAGTGTTGTACTACTAGTACACCCGAGAACCTTACATTCGTAAAGCATGCACTGTAATCTGAATCTGATTTGGAGGTTCAAAGGGGCCGGTGGAAGCGTGTGAGCAGTGTCGTGCCAGCTACAATGCATCGTAATCGGCACAAGTGCATGCTGGGTATGTTGGTATCGCAGCAGTCGCGTCACCTCCCATGCCAAAGGTCTTGGAAGCCATTAAAGCTATTGATTTCATTACGGTACGAAGACGCCATGCACGTCAAAACACATGTTGTTGACGTTGGCGCATAAGGAACCGCAGTTGTGTAGGACTCAAAGGTTATTCACCTCTGCAATCTGCCTTCGTTTTGTGCGGTGGCTTGCGAAGTTGGCATCTTTTGCGGGGGTAAAGCTACGTTCCCCATGGTTAAGTCTATGGTGGTTGTGGGGGGTGCGGGTCACCGGTCATCTTGAATGATGTGCGTACAGGTAGTTGCAATCAACTTTCTCCCCATACCCGTGCGAGTCCTACAGTCGACATGGAATGATTCGAGGTGTCGGTTCCCCTATAAGGTGTAAGCAACGAGGCCGTTAACTCTTGTGTCGCGCTAAAGGAAGCACGAATGCGAGCAAAAAGCGTTGCCGGATGTTCCATGAGCTCCCAAGAGCCGCCTCGAATGCGTAGCATCATCCTTAAAGCTACATTTGGCGGCCCACAGATAAGACGGCTGCGTCGGCGTCACTTCGTGCGCAATGAGCTTCACGAATGATCGTCGGGCTGCTTATACTGTCGCCAAACATGCTCGCAGCCCTTTTGTGCAACAAGATGCAGCCCCTGTCTGTCGTGGGCATGCGATATTCGGCGGATGGAAGGTGGGCGCGGTGCGTCGAGAGGTCTCAAGAGGTCGCATCTTCCGTATATCGCACCTCGTCCAGCGCTGGGCGACACTTGTTTTTGCTTCCATGAACTCTGCGGACTTGCGCAACCTCATGACGATTCCTCTCAGTGCTCACATTCGGCAGTTGCGTGCTTCTAGCTCCAACTCCGACAATGCATAATGTATAGGATATGAGAGAAACGTCTTTTGACCGCCGATGGGAAGTGAGCAGTCGACGCCGACGTCGCCCGCGGGCGCCGAGACCGACGGATCGCTCTTCGGGTTCCGCGTCCTCGGTATCCAAGAGAACTCTCCTTCGTCGACCGTCGGATTTGTCTCCTTCTTCGACTTCATCGTCGCGGCCAATGGCATTCGCCTTGTAAACTCTACTTGACGATCACTTGGCAGCTCATGGCACTGTGTAGGACACCAAAGACGCGACGTTCATGGAGATCATTGCGCAAAGCGAAGATAAGCCCATGCATCTTTCTGTGTACAACGTCAAGTCGCAAACGACGAGAGGTTCGGCCTCGCCATTGCATGGCTCTAATGGATGACCAGAGCTCGAGATGACGCCGTCGCGCAATTGGTCCGGCAAGGGCATGCTCGGCGTCACGATTCGATTTGACTCGTTCGAAGGCGCCGAAGACAACCTACTCCACGTGCTTGTACAATAACTAGCTCGACCACCACTCATGCGACCTGTAGGAGGTTGCGGACAAGTCCCCAGCGCAGCTCGCGACTCTGGAGCCTGAAACCGACTTCCTTCTCGGCACACATGAGCGTGTCTTCCGGGGTTTGTCACTTCCTTCGGTTAACCCTCAACATTAGCACGTAGATCCCGAAGACCTTTACGACGAGATCCTCGACAACTTGGACAAGCCTCTCCAATGCTATGTCTACAGGTACCCACGATGGTGACGACCTACCGGGCCTATGCATCTGTTCAGTGCCAAGACTGACGCGGTCCGTATTGTGACAATTGTGCCCAACGACCGCTGGGGTGGCGAGGGCTTTGGATTCCTTGGAGCCGAGGTTGGCCACGGATACCTGCACCGACTTCCCGAGAGCGTTCGCTCCTCCAACGGCGAATCCGTTGGTTTCGTCAGCATCGCCGCGCACACGAAGGCTGCAACCGACGTCTACGGTGAGTATTCTTGCTGCGCGCATGCTAAGCTTGTCTCGTAGCCAAGGAGCTTCCCACGGGCCCCATGTCCCCAGTCATCGAGGAATCCTCGCCGCAGGAAGGCGAGGATGATGAGGCCGCGGAAGAGACCTCTCCAGTGCCGGAGGCCATTGCCTCTCCAGTGCCGGAGGCCATTGCAACGCAGTCTGCCAGCGCACCGTCGTCTTCGTCCTCTGCCCACCAGGTGTCCGAGCCTGCACCCATCAAGGCCGCGCCCAAGTCGAACCCTATCACGGCAACGCCGTTCCCGGCCTCGGGCTTTCACGGGTTCCCCATGTCAACCGTCGAGACGTACATCAACCCCATGTCCCCGAAGTAGGCAGGTTAAGATCCCGTGCATTGTCGTTGTTTCACGCGCTGGTTTCAATCTGCCGCAGCATGTCGAGGATGGATTCGGCCGTCTTTTTGTTCTGTGGAACACCCGTGCCCGTGTAGTACATGTCGGCCAAGTTCTTCCAAGCCGACATCGAGTGGCGGTCGGCGGCGGCCTGGTAGTACTGAAAAGCCTTGGTATAATCCCGGCTCTCGTACTTGAGCGCACCGAGGCAGCAGAGCGCGTCTGCGTGTTCGAGCTTGGCTGCCTTGGTGTAATGCTCGATAGCAAGGCGCATGTCGGCCTTGTCGAGGGGCGGGAGGCCATGATGGTAGGCATCGGCCATGCAGAAGAGCGCGTCGGCGTCTTCGCAAGCCACCGCCTGCTCGAGGTAGCTCCAGAAGCGGTGAGCGTCCGGGGCGATTCCCATGCTTTCGTCGCCACTGCGGTAGAGCTGCGCTAGGTAGTAGCCCGCGCCACCATGGCCTTTGTTCACCGCCGCCTCGAGCATGAGCAGACTGCTGATGGCGTTGGCTGGCACAACCTCGTGGCCGACATGCAGGATGTGGCCCATGAAGAAGAGCGCGCTTGGGTCGCCCACTTCGGCTGCCTTCATAAAGTAGTGCATGGCCCTTTCGGCATCAGCAGCGATGGGAGGCACGGACTGTGCGCTGCCGTTGTAGTAGAGCAGTCCGAGGTTGTACAGCGCGTCCGGGTGCGGGGCCTCGCAGTTAGCGAGGAGCGAGTACCACGCTGCACCAGCGTGCGCGAGGGGCGGGTCGTGCTCCATACACAAGTTGCCGAGGCGCACGTAAGCCTCGCGGTGCCTAAACAGGTCACGATGAGGCCAGGGTCGCGTCGTCGGGGACGAACCCCGAGTCTGCCGCGCGGCGCAACCACTCGATCGCCTTGGCGTTGCTTTGGCGCATGAGCTCCATGGGGTCGTCCGGGGCAACGAATGCCGCTGGAAGAGGAGCCACCTTCTTGGATCCATTCAGGAGCGGTTCGACGATGCTCCCGAAAGCGTCGTCGAGCACATCAGGAGTCGTGTGCTGGACAAGGCTCGCGGCTTGCGTCTTCTTCTTCTGCTCCTCACGGTACACCTTGTACAACTTTCGAGCGTGCTTGCGGATGGTCTTAATGTCCTGCGGCGCGGTACCAGCATGAGCCTTCTGGCGTTGTTCCTCGGCATCCAGGAGCTCATCTTCTAGCGACTCGTCGTTGGCCTCATCGTCCTCGAGGTACATAAGCCCGAGTTCATATTGCGCCTGAGCATCCTCAGCATACGCGCGCGCATGCAACGCCTGCACCTCGGCCCAGAACGCCTACGACGTCATTAGGATAGAGAGTGTCGCGTAGGGTTACATTGTCATTTGGCGCCGACATGGCGTGCAGGGATCGCGCGTTCAGAGGAGCCACATGCAGGTAGACACGCTGCATTGGGCGGACATACGTGATTGCACCCACTGGCAGCTTGGTGGTCACAAGAGCCGATTTCCGCGCCGCATGACCGACATGCGTCGCCACCCGCCGCATTTTCTTGTTGCGAATTCCACGGATGATTGACGGGCAACGCGATGCAATTGGCGAGAAATATGCCTTTTTAGCCAATGGTTGAAGCTGACGTGAAGGCCTCGGATTGGAGGGAAAAAGTTCTTTTTTGACCAATGGAAAATGGATGCCAAAATGCCTGCGATCGAAGTTCGAAGACAAGGAACGGAAACCAGCCGATCGGTCTTGTCTCTACCAAGTGCCGTGTGGAGAATCTGGAGTCTGATCCAGCGTGTTCGGTGGGTCCCCGCGCCCCCCAAGACCGCAAGACAACTGTGAAAGCTCTCGCGTAACAAATGACGACGGCACACTCATCACGTTATAACATGCCGGACGGAGAACACACGTAACGCTAAAAACACGCCTCTTAATTTTGCTACTTCCCCGCAGCCAGTGGACACAAGCACTGCAGGGAAGTGACGACTTGTGTCGTCCTTCCTTAGGCTCAAAAGAATGATCAAGAATACTGCGTAGAACAAAACAATCTTAAAGACGTTTCTACTATCAGCAGGCAGTAGCCACCCACTGCTCAGTCAATGGGATCTAAACCCTCGTCTGTTTGTATCCTTACCCTATACGCGGCATGGCCGTAATGCATGGGACATACACTCGCATCCAAGACTATAATTTAATCTAATTAGTCCACGCACAATCAAAGCGACGTGTACCAACCCCAGCCTGAATTCGCAGCCGATGATGCGTTCCGAAATGCAACGCTGCCAACACAGTGCATGTGCGAGCACACCCCAATCCACCAATTTCGAGAAGTCAACCGTGGAGCTGGCTGAACAAACAGTGCTCTTAAGTAAATCCCATCCACACTGAAGATAAATAAATGACGACAACGACCTCGTTGGTTTCAGTTTATGGGCTTTCCTTGGGGCGTTATTCTTTCGTTCGTTGAAACATTGCGTGTAAATAGCCCCAAATTGACGCTATGCTCGAACTCTGTGTTATAACACGCCTTTACGCAATAGAAAGGGCAACATGGTTTGGCAGGCTGCGGGTTTCGCGCGTTCCACCAGCGGGCGCGACACACGCCCGAGTCAGACGCCTACAACTCGTCGGTCATTGGTAAATAACGCTCGTCGTATACACCGTCACGATGGCCGCTGCCCGCCCCCGGATCATCCTCTTCGACGGCGAGATTCCCCAGGAGTCGACCCCCCAGGCGAGCTTCATTGAGATGCAACAGCAGTCTAAGGTTGCAAACGGGCTGCTATTTGATCCGCACCGCGACCACCGATCAGGGTCTCTCCCGCGGCCTCCGCCCAGCACCAACTTTCAGCAGCGCGCCCCAACCCCGGCCCGTAAGCCGGTGACCTACAACCCGAGCAACTATGGGTTTGCCGCCAAGATGCGTAGCAGCAAGGCTATGTTTCTTGGTGCTGTCGTCGGCGCTGCTGTCGGCGGTGTCCTCGCCAACTACAAGACGCTCAACGGCGACGACATCACGCCGGTTGCGGCACAGTGGGTATCCCTCGTCGGGTCGCTCTTTTACCGCGCTATGACGTGCATCGTTATCCCCCTTGTCCTGTCGTCTATGGCCCTCAGTGTGTCTGAAATGCTTCGCATTGGCAAGGGCACGGCCATCTCATGGCGTGTGGCCATCTACTTTTTAATCACCAAAATCCTTGCAGCTTCGACAGGACTCGTGATCGCTCTGGCGTTCGCGTCGTCGTTCCAAAACATCGACCCAAGCCGCAAGCAGAGCGACATCACATCAGACGCCAAGATGTGGCTGCGCTGCGGTAGCCTTCCTAGCGACGAGAAGTTCATGACTCTGGCGGCCAACGGCTCGATCACATGCATGGCCCACGATTCGTCCAACCCTGCAAGCATGGCCAACGCATCGTTCGTGATGCGCGACACCAACAACGTGTTTGTGAAGAACGCCGACATTGGCGCGATGCCCAAGCGCACCTTTGCCCAGGCCGTCATCGACATTTCCAACGACATCGTACCCGACAACGTCGTCAAGGCTATGGTGTCCACCAACGTCCTCAGCGTCGCCATGTTCGGTATCCTTTTCGGTGCAGCCGTCTGCAAGAACTACCGACAGAACTCGACGGGTACGCATTACGTCATGGACATCCTGCGCCAGGTCAACCACGTCTGCACTGTGCTCGTGCATTGGCTTCTCGTTGTGGCTCCACTCGGCGTCGCATCCCTCGTCGCCGGTGCCGCCGCCACCAACGAACCCATCGTCGGCGGGGGCAAGGCCTTCTTCGAGCAGACGTACTACTTCATGCTGGCCTTCGGCATTGCCCTCGTCGTGTACACGGGCGTGCTCCTTCCGCTCTTCCTTGGGCTCCTCGCGCGCATGAACCCTTACCCGTTTATGGCGCAAATCTTCCCGGCGCAGCTGTTTGCCTTCTGCACCGCGTCGTCGGCCGCGACGCTCCCCATCACCATCCGCTGCATCGAGGCCACGAAAGAAGTGAGTCAATCGCTGGCGCGGTTTGTAGTCACCCTCGGCGCCCCCATCAACAAGGAGGATCCGCCATCTACCTCTCGGTCGGCATTGTCTTCCTCGCCAACACGGCCAGCGTTTCGCTCTCCGGGCTTGATCTGTTTCTCACGGTACTGCTCAGCCTCATCGCGTCCGTGGCCGTTGCGCCCGTGCCCGGTGGCTGCCCAGCCGTTCTCTATTGCATCTGGACGTCGCTCTCCTCTGTGAACACAAACCAAGTGCCCGGTGCGCTGCAGACGCTTCTACTCCTCGATTGGTTCGTCGACCGCTTCACCGCTGCCGTCAACATCACCGGCGACACCGTTGTCGCACGCGTCATTGCCCAGCAAATCGACGAGCAGGGTGGCTTGGATGAAGCCACGGCCGAGTACTAAGTATGTTCCAATA